>VXBU01014508.1:123193-165877 GCA_013400315.1 Bombycilla garrulus
GTGCGGTGGCCGGGCCCTGGGCAGTGTCGGGCCGGGGCCCGCGTTACCGACCGGCCCTGGGGGGGAGGGGGGGCAGGCGGCGGGCACGGCCCCCGTGTCGGGGCGAGAAGCTGCCGTGAGGCCTGGGTGCTTGTGACGAGCTGGGAATGAAATCACAGGCAGATGGGCAGCGCCTAGGAGTATTCAAGAGAAAGGAGTTGAAGGCAGTTCTTGCTCACAGTTTGGAGCTTGCTGGTGCTGCGAACCCGGTGGACGTACTTTTACTATAATTTACAATAATACTTCTCTCGGAAGGAGGGAGTCATTTTGATGAGTTAAATCGGAGGCAGCTAGAAAAATCTGTACCTGTCTTGTTTTGTGTGCTGCGGTAGGTTGAGGGATGTGTTTATGCCGTGGGGATGCAGGTGGTGGGTGAAACCACATGTGTTTGGAAGTAGTGGTACAGGAAGGCCTGTGAATTTCGGAGTAACAGGTAAACAGGCTTCTGTGTGTTGTGTGAGGTAAGGTGGTAAGTTGGCAGGCACCGAAGGGCTGTGGAGGAGGGAGGCTTTGGGTGGTAGGGAAATCTGTATACAAGTTACAGGCACAGTGGTAACAGGTTGCTACAAGGTTCTGAACTTGTTTTGTTTCGTGGCCCGTGTGGTTAGACTTAATGTGAGAGACCTTCGTGTGTAATATGAGCTGGTATGTGGACAGCAAGTCATGCGTGTTCCTACGGCTGTGCTTTGGTTTGTCTGCTGCTCACACTGGGAGCTGAGAGAGATGCCCGGCTGTCACCAACTCGGGGAGCTCTCTGTCTGGGGCGTGGAGATGGGTAGAGCAGCTAGCAACGTGGTCTGTGTCCTGGGAACTTGAGAGGAACTGTGAGTTGATGTTTCACCTGTAATGAAATGGAAAGGCTACATATTTGTTGCTTAGTCCATGGAATACAAAAATGGGAAAACACGCATCAAATGCCACGTGTTGGCATCACGGTAGTACTTTTTGGAGGAAAGTCTGTGCCTGTGCTGGGGACCTGTAGAACTGTAGTTATATATGTTTTTGGCAGGTATCAGGCACTGTCAGCCTCTATCTATTAGGTCGTCAGCGCTGTCTTCTTGTAGGTATATTGTCAAGGATGACTGTGGACTGTAGGAAAGTTAGGGGGCTTGGGTGGATGTTTGGGTACGGTTGAAAATGGGGTGAAGGATGAATTTGTATACAGGGTGAAGATGATGTTAGGCTATGTATACACGTGTGTATCAGGGGAATGGTATTTGTGCAAAAGGGAAACTGGAGTTTTCGTATTGCTGAGTTAGTTAGTCTGCATATACAGAGAGGAGGCAAGCGTTTTTGGCTGAGGCTACGAAAAGCTGAAATGGTGTGGGGGAGGGATGATGAACTGGCTCCAGGGTCCTGTACAGGTTGGGGGCTGTGGGGATTCTTTGCTGCTTATACTATGGAGAGAAGTATTTTATAGTTATGACACCTGGTGAAAATGAAAAAAGTGAATAAAGATGATGAGACAATTTAGTACTGTTATGAATATTACTGGATTAAAGGAGGTTACAGGACAGTCAGGGGGTTTCTGGTAAAGTGATCTTTTTTTTGTTGTTGTTGGTTTATTTATTTTGTACTGTTTGTTTCACTGAATAAATTGACCATTAACTTTAAGAGTAAACTTTTGCTGAAACTAGCACTCCTAATGGTGTTGACAGGTCAGCAGCTAACTGAAAGCACTTCATGTGATGTAGACAAGCTTGTGTGTGTGTGTGGGCTCAGGGGCTCCAGTACATCCATTATATGTATTTATTACATTATTTAATTTCTATACCTTAAGATTTAACTGAGTTTGCATATCAAGAGTATATGGAATCTTCTGTACTGGATATATACTTGTGTTTGAGAAAGCGTTAGTGCGTCTTTGAGGGTCAGAGATTTGTGACAAGATTATCCATTTAGAATGGAAAGCTGTTTGGATCAGTTGGAAATGAGTGGTTACATGTGTGTGTATCCCATGCTCTGCAAGTTTGGGATAGTATGTTCTGTTTCTTTGTATGGTCCTCCTGTGTTCTGCAGATATTTAGAGGAGGCCATTACATTGAGCAGTGATTTAATTAAGGCACACAACATCAGGATGAGGGAAATGTAATTAATGTAGTATGGAGAGGGCTGCATAGAGGGTGCTGAGAACCCATTTTTCTTTTGTAGTGGTAGCCATGAGATGACCAGTTAGTGACATAAGGAACAAGAGAAAGAAGTGAGTAGTCTTGTAGTTACCCTGGACAATCCAGTTCTCTTCTTGTCTCTGGTGTGCACTGCTCTTTTAAACTTTTCCAGTGATAATCACTAATGCGTGCTTCTGGCTTAGTAAACTTGTCTCAAGGAATGAAAACCTATTACAGTTGAAATTCAGGCCCATGAAATCTGTGTGTTGAACAATCACTTTACATGCTTACTGTCAGAAACTACTGCTTTCGGGGAGAGTAGAGAGTATTTCTTACATGAATATGTTGCTTCCCTGTTACAAAAGGGAAATGCACTAAAATCTGCTCTTTGTAGTGGATGTAAAAATCTGTTTATGAAGTATTTGTATTACTCTTTGGAGCAGGGCTTACTTAGACTGCAGCAAGGGATGGAGATGTGCATAGAACAGTGTTCAGTGAGTCTTGAATGTCCTCCTTAAATGGAGCAAACTGCAGCACACCGTGCTGGGTGCTGCCATAGTGTTCAGTGGGGCATGAGTGGGCTTGGCTTGTCAGTGTCGTTTCTGTTGCTTGGTTTGTTCTTGGGTTTTTTCAGTTTCTTCCCAAAAAACCCACTAAAAATGAAAATTGGTCATTTGGTAGCTCCTTGAATCATTAGTCCAGTAGGAATACTTAAACCTGCCATATAGGTCTAGTGCTGTACCTTAGGAAGTGGGAAATGGCTGTTCTTTTCCAGTCAGCACTGCAAGATAATTAGCTAACCATTGGTTTTTACAGGCATGGTCTCTCCCGAGTGAATGGCAAAGCCTTGGTGAAAAAATCCAAGCTCGAGACTCCATGTTTGGACTGTGCAGAGTGATTTACTGTAACAGGCCATGATATCTTTGTGTCCATAGTTGGGTTTTTTTCCCGAGTATTGATTCTTTCTGCCCACTACCTTAATCAACTTATGTTCTATTTTGTTTGGGGTTTGTATTTTAGTTCTTGTCACTTGTCCACTGATCTCTCTGACTTCAGTGCTGCACTTCACTCTCCTGTGAAAAAGAAGCATTCTTCAGATCTTGGGCCTTTTAGCAACTGAAGTTATTCAATCTGAGTATTGTTCTTCTCAGTAAACTGGAGGAGAGCAGTGGTGATTTCTTTGAAAAACTATTGAAATCAGAACTTTTGCTGTCTTGATTCCTTCCCTATGTATTACTTTTCAAATTTTGTGCCTTAGTTTATGCTTGATGCTCTTCATGATTTGGCTTACAGCTGTACAGGGTGTGAATTGTGACTTCTATCTCACTGTCTGTTAGCAATGTGAATGCAGCATAAATGTTTTATGAATCTTAAAGGAGTCCAGTTTAGCCCCAGCTTCCAGCATATCAGGTATACATAAAATGTTCAGGGAATTTAATGTCAAAATCTGGACCAGTAATTGTGGCTTCCTAATAAAAACAAAAAACAAAAACACACAAATAGAATGACCTCTGAATAGAGAAGCCCAGAAAGGAGAAATTGAAAGATGATCCCTAAAATAAGAACAAGGATGCAGAGTTTCCAGAAAGATTATCAGTACTGCTTTTACTTAACAGACATTTTGCAAACTCCTTAGCTATTTGGATGATGTCTTGAAGCCTTAGACAGATGTCTAGTATGGGAAACTTTGTTCAAACTGCATGTAATTTGTTTAAACCTTGTACAGATCTGTTTGTATCATAAGTTAGAGTCAGATAAATATATGGAAGAACTTATGACTGTCACTCCAGAAGAAAATTGGTCTGAAAATCTTCGTGAGATAGTAAGAAATTACTAAACGGGTTAGCTTCTCTCTAGTTTCTTGAGATGAGCAGTTCAGCTCATCTCAGTTTCTTGAGACATTACTGGCATGTTAAAGCATAAGGGTTACCAGTGAATGTAGGTTAAATTAGTCTTCTGGCTCTTGGAAAACCCTGTGTTGGGAGGGGAAGCACAAAGATGTTTTAATGTAGAGAATGATGACAGCAGGCAAAACTCAGTGTCTCAGCAGACAGCAGCCTTTCTTATAATTCTGAAGGAAGTTAGTCAGGCCCAGATATTTTTGTTCTGCTTTAAAAATGTTGTCCACAACTCTTTTTTTTTCCCTGTGCACCATTAGTTTCTCATTAACGTTACTTCACTGTCATTTTGTGATGTCACTACATTACTATCTCCTGGCATAGGTTCTTTTTATCTTTGATGGGAAATTACTTTATTAATTGAGTTTTCTTTCAAACAAATAGTACAACTAGGTGCTTAAGTCTGTTTTTGCAAGAGTTAACATGAAACACATCAGAAAAACATCACTTAAGGATGTTTCAGACTGGGCTGCTGGAGAGTTTAAGATGGTTCTTTAGTCAGTAGGGTAATGACATGTCAATAACCACAAACTTCCAGTTAAATCACAAAGGGAAATGTTGTTCGTTCTTTGCTGTTTTATGGGATTATTGTGTTAACAGAAAATGTCATCTTCAATAATCCTGCTTTTGTGTCTGTCAAGTATAGGAACTTGACCTTTACTGAATGTAGAGCGAACGTGGCTCTGTGTTGTTAGCATATGAATTAATTGTTTTTATCAAGGAGGTAATGAAGTAAGATGATAAGTATTTGTTGAGCAGAGGAGGTAGCATGTTATTTTAAGTTTTTCATGCAATACTGCTTTGGTCTGTTCTTACCAGCTTGTTAGTCCTGCTAAAAGCATGTACATGTTTGAAACTCATGATCTTCTATTTAAAATTTGATAGAAAAAGAAAAATTGGTCACATCTCAGTGATGTAGCTATTTGTAAAGAACTGGTGTTTTGATTTAAGTGAAACAATGAATATTGTTGGTCAGCTTATTCAAAAAGAAAAAGCTGTGTTCTGGATGGCTTTGTTGGTTAAGCTGATGTGAAAGTCATAAAAAGCATTATTGAGTACATGCTGCTCTTCTGTTCCTATCACCAGCTCCAGTGGAACCTTTAATTGAGTTATGTTTTCAATGTTATTTGGAAAGTTTTATAAAACAGTAATTGTAGGTGATGTGTGAAGTGTGTAGATCTTGGATGAGGTTTTTTTTTTTTTTTTTTTTCGTTAGTCAGAAAGCTTTTCTAGAATATCCCAATAGCTTTTGAAACTCCCAACCTGTAGAGGGGTGGAAACAAAAGTGGATGAGTGGTGATGCGCTGCTGCGGTCATTACTCCAAAGAAAGGAGCACCCTGTGCAGGTCTCCTTTCTAGGGCTTTTGAGGTGCCTATTAACAGCTTAAGTCTGTGGGTTTACTTCCTGCTGCTTGAGGCTCTCACAGATGAATGGACACTGTCTGCCACATTGATTATATTTACATTAGCAAGCAGTGTGCTGCAGTTGAAGAAGGTTGTAGGGTGAAGCTGTAGGTTAGGTAGGTTCAGTGTTCCCAATGCATGTACTTCATGGGGTTTATTTTAGAGCAATTGTGGTCTGGTTCTGTGGACTGACTATGTTCCAAGCTTTCCCAGAGTCTTGATGTAGGTTAATCTTGGAGATGTTCAGATGATGTGTTCAGAAACTTCTATGAGATGTGAACTAAATTACAGGAAGTGCCTGACAAATTTACTTCAAAAGCGTGCTCTTAGCTCAAGCTGTTGTGCCAGTACAGCTGTACCCACTAAAAGGCTCGTTAGAGCACTGAGAGGATGCTGAGCTGAGGGGGAGTGGGTTCTCCCCTCTGCTGCTTCCTAAGTAGTGCCAGGCCTGCAGAAATTGTCCTGCTGCTCTCTGACTAAGGATTGCTTGTTTATCTTGACTGGAAACTGAGTATCTGTTCCCAAATTATTGTCCTTAGTTTTGAATTTTTGTGTCAAAATGACTGGTGGTAAAACTACAATAAATTCTGGAAAGTAGTTCTTTCACGGTTTTACTTCAGTTAATCAAGAATGAAACTAGCTGTGTGAGCAGCAAGTTATGAAGCCTGACTTCCTGTGGCTTTGTGTCTTGTGGTTGGATTTTTCTGGGTGAAGGGTATTGTGAGTTCTGTAAGTACTCTTATGTGTTTGGGGCACTATCTGTCCTGTATGGGATGGTTGTTTTTGTAACACAGCTGAGCTTCTGCTGCACTTGTCCTCAGGGGGCACTAGTTTGGATGTCTCTCCTTGATGTGAGTGTTTATTTCCACAGAACTCATAGGATCTGATTATTTGTGAAATATTTACCCTTGTGTAAACTTTTGAGTTGCATTTCAGTGAAGCTGTGGGGACAGACAACTCACACTTAGCTTTATTTTATTTTCCACTAATGTTATATCTTGTTTTACTCTTTGTTTGTGTGGTTGGTTGTCTGGTTTTTTTTTTAGATAATTACCACTGTTTAAAGTTACTTCTGAAAAAGTTAAAAGTACATTCCACTCAACATTTCAGGGAACATATCTAGAAATAAGAAATTTTGTTCTTTGTGGCAGCTTCTTAAGGGATGCTGAAAATCTCTTTTTTACAAGACCGATAAAATTCTTCAGAGTGTTCAACATGCTTGTTAAACCGCATCCAAATAAATATGGACAGGTTTAAAGTTGCCTTTGTATATTGCAGCTGTATATGTGGTACCACATACAGTATTTTTGGACCATGATTCTAGGAGAGAAGTGAATGAGGGTTTTCACATTACTTAAGTCTCCAGAGTACAGCTAGACTAGATTTAGAGGGTGGTGGATTAGCAGTTGGAGGGGGCAGGGACTTGTGTTTGTGATTGCCCTTGTGACCTTGAGAAACTGCTGAAACTGTCATGTGCTTTGAAACTTTGCAGATGAGTAGTACTGTACTGAAACTATGTGCTACTGTGGGCTGTTTTGAGAGTTCTGTCTTCAGTGTATAAAGCTGAAGAAATTGTTCCTTTTGCTTCTGTTTGAAGTGGGTCTATACTGAAAGCACTGCCTTCAGAGAACTGTAAAGGTATGACAGGTGAATATAGTGCACATGTTACTCAGAGTTTTTTCTGTGTCCTTTCTTCTCCTGCTCTCGTTACCTAGTACAGTGACAAAATATGTCTGCACTATTTGTGCTGGTTCCCAACAGGAAAATCTTATCCTGGTCAAAAGGTACTCTGCATACCAGATACTAGTTGTAGGCACCGATTTCTGGTGTCTGACATGAAAGTTGGTTCTCTGTGGAACATTTGAGAAAAATTGTTTATAGGTGGCTTTTCACTGAAAGTGTAGGGTTTTCTGTGTGTTCATGTTCAAAGGAGACACGAAGTTCTTTTTTTATTTCAGCTGTTGTAAGCCTTGAATCCAGACCTAGCAGAGGTAGTCCATTGACTCCCCCACATAGTGTTCAGTCCCTCATCTTGAAAGCTAAAGCAGCTCCATCCAGCTCAGGAGAGCCCCAGTGCACAGTTTGGGCTGTTAAAGCTCACAAATGCCTCGCTTTGGGTGTTGTCAGTAAGAACTGAAGTGACGCCTCTAAGGAGGTTATTAACAATGTCTAATTACAGGTGGGATTTACACTCAATGAGTGTTATTCAATAATTGTGGGACTGCTGCCTCTACATGTATCAGATGCACTCCTCAGATGGGATGTTTATCCATTTGCTAGCTTGTCATGTTTTTTGTGCCTTTATCGCTTTTCCCAGAGACTTTTACAGCAAGAGCTTTTTTTGTTTCACTTTTCCTTTTCTCTGAGAAAATGCCTTTCCTGCTCTTTTCGTTGCCGATTGCTTACACTGGTGGATTAATTTATTGGACTCATCCAAAGTCTAGGTTGTCTGATTATGTTACTCTGAGGAGTAGTTATCTAAACAAGTAGAAGGTTGTGCACAAGATTTCAAATGATAGAGGTTCTATACATAAACAAGATGAAAACAATGTTGTGAAAACAATAGCTGGAGCTGGGAGGAAGAGGGGAGCATGAAACCTGTTCTGTAAATCCTCTGTAAGTGCACTGCAATTCAAACTGCTGTTCAAAAGATAACCTCTAGTTTATAAGCATTCAGTAGTTTAAAAAAATGCACTAATAATAGGAATTGTTTGCTTTGTGTGAGGTTTTCCAACCAGACCTCTTTTAGATTCTGTGCGTCTCTTGCAGTGTGAAGAAACTGGAAGCAGTTCAGTGTCTGTCTCTTACAAGCAATTTGTGGGATCAAGGAAAAGACAAGCATACCGCTTTTGTAGATGATTACATTGGAAGGAAATGTTTCACAGTGTTTGCTAGGGCCAAATAGCTGTGCCGTCTCCTCAGCATGCAGGCCTTAAGAGCTCATCTGTTTTTCCCTAAGTCGTAGAAGTGATAGTTTAACATTTTCCTGTGTTTTAAAATTGAAACAAGAATTAGACTTGTGTACGATGTGGAAGGAAAGGATAGTTAGGACTCTGCTATAGTGCCAATGGTGTTTTATATCCTACTTCTATATCATAGTAAACAACAAATTTATTTTACTTTTGTTTGGCCTTTGGTTTGTGTTTTGCTGAACCATGTCTGTATATGTCAGTATTTGAGTGTGAAAATAATGGAGGCTAAGAGCTGTTGAAGATCAATAGCTAGTTTGTAACATTAAATCAAGTCGGATGACATCTCAATTTCTTAATTAGAACATACCAAACACAAGTAATTATAAGCCAGAGAACTTCTCTAAAATATTTAGTGAACTCAAGTGTAATAGCTGTTGTAAATAAAACAGCTTATTTTGTGATTTTTGACTGTTGTTACAGAATTATTTTAATTTAAGGAAACATAAGGAATGCTGTGAACTTAGCATATCTGACTTCTGGAGGGAAGGGGATAAGGTTACGAACATTTGAAACAGTTTCTCATGATTTTGTAACATGAAGAGAAAGTGGTGCTGTGCTTCTGGAGTCAGAGGGGAAGAAATTTATTTCCAGTATAGTTCAGAATTCTTGAGATTAGCTTGTGTGCTGCTGTTGCCAATGGCAGGAAACAGAATTTAACATGGTTAAAAAAATGTCACTATGGAAGGTACTCTGCAATTGTACTTTATTAATTCATATTTGGAAAAAAAATCCTTGAAAAATACTATGTATTCACAGATGTATTTAACAGCCACACTATTTTCAGTTTGAAGTTTTCTGTATTTCTGAATCTGCAGAGAGGGAATGTAGAGCTCAGTTACTGCTGGAAGTAATCTTTTTTCACTGTTCTGTTTTGTTCAGGCTTAGCAGATTCAGATGTGTTTTGTATAAACAAAAACTTAGGGCAGCAATATCATAACTGAAGTAAATAATTTTTTGGAAGGGTGTCTTAAGGTTTGTCCATTTTGAAACCTGATTACTTTGTCAAGTTTCACAGAGAACAGGAAGCTAATGTGGAAAACTTGTTAATAGCTCTCTCCCTATTGTCCTTTCTTCCAAAGGTCTTGTTTGTTTGTTTATTGAAGCACTGATTAAAACAAGCTCTTGCATACAAAGCACGTGTGACAGCTTAGATCTGTCATGAGTTGTCAGTTTTGTGCTTAAAGCCTTTTTCTAAAGTCAAGTAATGGTCCTAGAAACTCCATCATCCTTTTCTGAAATTTATCTTCTTTTTAATAGTCTGCATCTTAAGCTAAAGCTAGTACAATAAGTGGTGAACCAGGTCTACCTGTGAGCAACCTTTCTTCTACACAGTTAATTCTGTTCCAATTTCAGAAGTTGTTTTTTTTTCCAGTCAGTGTTTATCCTCTCCTTTCCCTGAGTCAAAGTCTGATGCTGTTACTGCAAGACAGAAACTGAAATAAGTCAGGAGAAGACATGGAAAGTAGTCTTCTTAGTAAGGAAGAAAACAACAATGCATTCCAAAGAATTTATTGCATAAATTCTCTGATAACTTCAGCTAATCCAGAGAATACTTGAGTAGTCAGAGCACATCATTCATCGAGGACTATTCCTTCTTGCTCTTGTCATGGGGATCTGTTTTTTGTTCATTTGTCTGTACACAATTTTAAAGATTTTTATCAGAATATACACTGCACTGCCTTTTATTACCAAGTTCTGCTGCCTGCCACTACCTCTGCTTACCTTTCAGAGGTATCCTGACACTTTTTAATACCAGCATGAGTAAAACCCAGCAAGCAAAAACCGATCACTGACATTGCTGGCTGAGGTGGGGAGGAGCTTCTTGCTATTAGTCTTCTTTCTCTGTCCTTATTTTTGTGTTTGGTTTCTTTGGGCTCATTTTCTCCTGTTGAATCCACTCCTGAGAAGAACTGGGAGAATGAGAGAAGATTTAGGTGATAGTGCTTTTTCCTGAACTGTGCAAGTTGTTGGGGTTTTTTGCCCTGAATTGTGTGAAAAGTCCTGCAGATAGTGGAAAACTTAGTGCTTTACAGATTTAAGGTGTCATGGAATTGATAGACTATGATCACTGTTGCTAAAGAAGCAAAGGCTTTTAAGGTCTTTGGATGACTGAAAAGCTGTACTTTGAACTGCTTTGTTCAGAGAAGGAAAGTAAGAGTGAGCTGATGTGACCCCAGATTAATTTTTGCATCAAGAGGGAGAGAAGCAATGAAGCCTATTAGGACCAAATGTCAAAGGGAAGTGCATTCAAAGTTCTGTAGACAGGAGAGTTCATGTAGCTAGCATGTTGAGTTGAAGCTTAGCTTCTTCTGTGTTGGTTTCTAGTCAGTAAATCTTAGGCTACCTTGGTGAAAGTGCTGGGCACTACATACATCAGCTGCTTTGCCAGCCAGGCACCACTGTTACATTTTTGTAGCTGTTTGAAAACAATGGGTATAGCATCTTCTTGGAAGCTGAGTCACTTACTGTATAATGCGGCTTTGAATTTGTCCCTCATTCTGGTGAGTTCCCTCTATCCAGACAGATTTCTGCTGCATGCTGTCCAGTTGGTGAGTATCTGGTATTCCTCTCTTTAAAGGTCCTTAGAATAGTTTGGTTTTTCACCACTTTTCAGTGCTGATACAGTACAGTGTTGATATAGTACAGAGGCCTAGTTTTTGCTAGGCCTCTGCACACACTTAGGCATTTGCTTCTGGAACCCACTCATAATCCTGACTTTCATTAGGGAAGAGGCTCTTCCTTACATATAGAGATATATATATGTATCCTTCCTAGTTACCTAAGTATGTTAGTGCTGTTGTATATCTGCAGTTTTCTGCTTCTGACCATGTGTGGGATCCTCTTCCTTTTCTTGCTGATACTTGGCTGTCTTGCTCGTGGTAAGAGTTGGATAATGTGCATTTGTTGGGTACATATTACTGAGATGAATTTTCTTCTGGCTGAACTTCTTGAATTGGCTTGCTGCGTGATGATGTGAGAGCAGCTACCAATTCCAAAGCTGGGGTGGAAACTA
This sequence comes from Bombycilla garrulus, assembly GCA_013400315.1. Lineage (NCBI taxonomy): Eukaryota > Metazoa > Chordata > Aves > Passeriformes > Bombycillidae > Bombycilla > Bombycilla garrulus. Next base: position 134,628 of record VXBU01014508.1, read on the forward strand.
CCCATGACAGGAGGAGGGCATACAGCAGTTACCAGTTCAGCTCTGACTCATTTACTGTAAGACTGCACCTGAGGTGTTTCAAATGATGCTCTTGTGTAGTTACTAATGTTGACACTGGTGGTGTTTGGATACTTGGTGACCCATCTTGTGAATGGAAGTTACTGCTGGTGAAGACTATGGAGAAGTCACATAACTGTGACAATGTTAGCAGTGTCACCAATCATGTTGCAGTCCTAAAGTAAAAGAGCATGGAATTAAATGTTGACATTAAAACATCTATTATAGCTAAATTAAAAAGGTCCTTCCCCTCTTTTGGATTTTCCCCAAATGCATAGCCTGCTACAGATGTTTATATGACTCCATTCATAGCAGTCATTCCGGTTTAATTAAATACCAGCACTTGCTGACGAGAATATCTGTAGGTACATGAGAATGCAACAGAAACCAAAACTTTGCGTAGCAAAGGTCATTGCAAGGAGTTTGTCAGAAAGTTTCTGAGCAAGTCAAGCTGTTTTTCTATGTTTTTTGTCACATTTGCAGATTTCTTATGGGGGGAGGGAGGACTGCCTCAGCTCATCCGCTGTAGTGTTTGTCATAGCTTAATGCGTGGTTAGAGTATCTTACCCACTGCCTGTTTCAAGCCTAGGTTTTGATGAACTGCAGAGGGACTGAACTATTTTGGGTGAAACATGAGTAATGTCATCACTAGTAAAGAATAGAGTTTGCAGTTGTTTGTCAGGCACTGGCTGATTCTGTGTGCAGGAGTTTTCATATTCGTTCAGTTTTTGAGGTCTCTTGCAATAATGTTGGGGATAAATTCAAGCTATCTGAAAAGATGGAAGCAACCTAAATTCTACGAATTCTTTACAATGTTCACAATGAAACATGTTTGAGTTTTCTTGGTCATTTGCTGTTCTTTTCCACTTCTTTCTCTTTTTTCTCAGACATCAGTTTCTGTAATAAATTTTAGATACAAAGACCAAGTTTTTCCTTTTATAACCTCTGCTGTTTACTGTTTTGTAGCCAGATACCTTGAAAACTAGCCAGAAACTGAACTGTTTGATGTCTATGTTTCACGTGTTGAGACCCAGGGTTTTTTTAACGCACAGAGTATTTAGGCTTCAGAACATTTGAATTCTGCAGATTGTTGAAGCATAGAGATGATTCCTGTTTATTGTTTCAGGCATCCTTACTATGTTATATAATAAAGAAAGCTTTCTGTGTCAGTTAATAAAAATGTTAAATACTGCTTTATTTGGATAGCACTATCAAGAAGTAGTTTATATAAATCTGTAGAAAAACAATTTTGAAAAAAGTGACTATTTTCAGTCTGCCTGGCTTTACCTGCTTGACTGACCTGACTGCCTTCTGTCAAATAACTAGGTCTTCAGCTGAGGATAGAGCAGGGAAATTTTTTTTTATTTTATTTTTTTTTATTTTGACCTTAGCAAGATGTTTTAGTGTCCCTCAGGATACTCCTATTTACAGTCTCAATGGGAGGATGACTAGACAAATGGAAACTGGTTGAGGAGTCATTTTAAAGGATGGCTGGTCAAGGGTTCATACTCTTTCTGGACAGCAGTTATAACTAGAGCTCCTCAAGGGTCTACTGTCTACTAAAAATAGTTTTAACATCATCACTTAACTCTTGTTGATTGTTTTTTGTATCAAGCAGTAGTTACTTAGAACCTTGCCTATTGAGGAGGCTTGGAATAAGCAAGATATGTTCATTGAATAAATGTTCAATCTAACAAGGAAAAGTACTCCTTTTCAGTGTCAAAAAAGACTTTTAAAAAAATTATGGTTATCAATATGTTTTGTCTCTCAGTTATCTTTGGTATTCTGAACCTTGAAGTAAAAAAAGCGATTTGTAGAGCATTTGAAGTTGCTGAGGAGGGAGGGGTAAGCAGGATGCTGGGCAGTGGAACTAAATCTCAGTTTTTCTGAGGTTAGTTTCTTTTCACAAGCCTGGACAAAGAGGGATGTGAACTGTCGTCTTAGATGCCACATGTAGACAGTCTCCAGAACATAGGGCTTGGGGCAGATTCTTGCTGATGAAACAATATTCTGGTGTATGAAGGTGTGGTGGATTTAACTGTGGTGGCCCTTCTCATGGGTTTGGGGGAAACAGAACTTTGTTTCTTTCTTGTAACCAAGAGAGCGCAGGTGTGATTCTGCTTGTGTTTTTTTAAGAAATCTGTAGTGGCCAGTCACAGACCAGACTTTAGTCATGGTTTCTGGACTTTAAAATAAGTTTGAATCTCAGCTTTTAGTCTTTTCCTTTGCATCCAGGATGTGGATATATTACTGCTAACAGTTGTGTTACTATGCCAGACTTCTTTATTATCTTTGCACTTCAACACACGTACATGTGCATGATTGTATGGAGGTTCTCCCTGTCATATGGTTTATGTATTCCTGGTTTGGAGATGGATTTGCATACATGACATCTGTAAAGGTGATACATATTGAAAGTGGGAGTTTATTGGCAAGTAGTGGCCGTTGAATGGTTGGTATCCTAGATCACTTCATACTTTCATCTTTAACAAGTGAAAAGCAGTCACTTGATGTTTGATGGCATTGCCATAGACAAATAGGAACTTCTCCTCTAGCTTGGTGTCTTCCAGTGGTTCACAGAGTTTATTAGTTTCAGTTTAGCTGTTACTATTAAGCATTTGAGTTAGATATTTTATTGAATATTGTATTGAATTAAGAGAGAAGTTGGTCAATTATTCCATCTTATTACTTTCAGACTCACAGGCTCTTCTTCTGCTTTATTCACTTTAATATACAAGGAAGAGTCTCTAAAGTGAATCTTAATCAGAAAGACAAAGATCTGGAAAAAAATTAATTTTTGTACTGCGTTCAAGGTAAGCCTTTCAAAATTGTCCATGATCAGATGACACTAAGCATGAATACTGAGACTTGGCAAACTGGTACTGAGTTCTTGGCTTGCGTATTATACTATTCCTGCAGAATGTTAGCACTCCTCATTAACTGTTAAAAACTTCTGCATATTTCTCTTGAAATGCACTAATAATCAGAGGTATATATGCTAGCTGTGGCTGTATTCCTTAACTAAAATAGTCAAGTAGGTTGCTACTCCTAGCTAATGTTTTTTGCACAGCTGTCTTTGAGTAGTATAGGTGTTGCTAATTAAAAAACTGATACACTAAGTTGCATGATGTGGAATGTTGTACTAAATTAAGTGTCTCAGTAACTCTTTTTTGTTTACTTTGTGGTCCTGTGCTGAGCTTATTGTAATTCACTGTGAATGCAGAGAGTGAACACACTTTTGAGTAGTATTTCAGTCACTTTCAAAATATCAGGAAATAATTTGTATTCAGAGGGCAGGTTTGCTGCATTTTGGAGGAAATGGTAGATGAATTTCTTTTAATAAAGCCATTAGCTTCAAGCACCTGCACAGTTGTCACCTTTCTGTGAGTTAGAGCACGATCAAGTAGTAAGGAGCCATTAGCACTGTTCAGCAGTGATGCCATTGCCTTCAGCTTACATGCACAGTTAAGAGAATATTAATAATGTTTGTTGTTTTATTTCCACACCACTCACAGGGAAAAGTGGAGTAAATATATAAGCATTTTCATATATATATAATAAATAAATAAATAAATATATATATGTATATATATGTATATGGGGCCATGAAACTGATTACAGGGCTGGAGCATCTCTCCTGTGTGGAAAAGCTGATAGAGTTGAGGTTGTTCAGGCTGGGGAAGAGAAGGCTCTGGGGACCCCTTAGAGCAACCTTCCAGTACCTAAAGGGTGCCTACAAGAAAACTGGGGTGGGACTTTTGGCAAGGCTGTGCTTTAATGGGACAAGGGATAATGGCTTTAAACTGCAGGAAGATGGGTTTAGATTGAATATTAGGAAGAAATTCTTACTGTGAAGGTAGCGAGGCACTGGAATCAGTTGACCAGAGAAATTGTGCATGTCCTGTCCCTTGCAGTGTCCAAGGCCAGGTTGGATGGAGCTTTGAGCAACCTGGTGAAGTAAGAGGTGTCCCTGCTTGTGGCAGGTGAGTTGGAACCAGGTGATTTCAAGGTCATTTCCAACCCACACCACTCTTTGAAGACTGGACAAGCACACAGCTATCCCTGTACAGAGCAGGTTATTCGCATAGAAGAGGGAATACAAGGCCATGGTCTCCTGTCATAGAAGTGATGTTGGAGACACTCAGAAGGACGTGGGAGATGTTTTGGGGACTAATGTGTAAGTGGCACTTAATATAGGCAGCTGATTGCCTAATGCTAGCTCTTCAGTTTTGGGGGTGTGGAAACCTACTGAAATTGGCACTCGTTGTGCTGCATTCAGCATCTGTTTGAAAGCTCAGATCAGCAGTCTTCTATTCACATATACCTGTTTCTGATTTTTTGTGACTGGGGGTCTTTTTTTTTTATGTACGAGGTTTTACTGAATTATTTCTGTAATCCCCAAGCTAATTGTCTGCTTTTCTTTTAAACTGCTAAATTCATCTGATTCTTTCAGTTGTCATTCTGCAAATACCCGAATACTTAAGAGTATTCCTTTGTGTGCCATGATTATTTTATGGACTCCTAGTTTGATCCAGATAGTTTGTTACACCAGTATAGAATGCATGCAGTTTAAGCTGTATGATAGTAAAGTGGTAAGGCTGATATGTGAACTTTGGAATATAGAAATAATTTTAAAATGTCTTGACAAGTTGTGCTATAAATGGGATGATAGAGTAGGGTGTTTGCTTCCTTGCTACAATTGATGGGCTTTTTTTACTGTGTCTTTGTGCTAAGATCTTTTCATCACTGTTCAATCCAGCAAGGGCATATGTTGCAGCCAGTGGTGTACAGGAGCAGTAGTAGTCTTTGGTGGATCTGGAGATGGTGTCTTAATCTGTATTATCCAAATTTGCCTGCAGCTGATGTCTGAAATGATGAGTAGCATAAAGTGAATGTTGAATTATTAACATGCTAACTTTCCTGGAATCCTTTTGGCTGCCGTGTCTATCATTATGGCATTGTCTGCCTGTCATACCCTTAAGCACCTTCTCTAATATTGATTTCTTGAAAATTGGCATGATCTTCTATGTTAGTTTTAACATTATTGCTGACAGAATTGCCCTTTGAATTTTTGCAGGTATAGTTCAACATGTGTTACAATACTGGTAGAGTGGCAAAATCCAAAGAGTTTTTTACTCAATAGAGATATTTGAAACTTCAGCATTGAAATATATGTAGCAAATTGAGAGTTTAAACTATTGATTGAAAGTGAGTCCAAGTGACTTATTGTGGAACTGGAGTTGCAGTATGAATTGGACAAAACTTCAGAGTTTTTAAGCTTAAGTTGCGAAGTGGCTGTTTCTTGCCAAATACTCTTGTGTAGATGACAAGTGAAACAGTTCAGATAGCCTCAATGCAGACACCTGAAAAAGATTCCGTGTGTCCAGGCAACGATACTGGAGCCTGCTGCCAGAAAAAAAGGTAATGGAAATTTGCTTCACTTTGCAGTTCCTAGAGATAGTATTTTTTGTAACTATACTTCTTATTAAAATGTTTCTTTAGCCTGATGGAGAAGTAGAGCATCCTGTAAAAGAGCAGGAGGGAGAATAGTTGTTTTCTGAAATAGTCTGGGCAAGACATCTGTGATCTGAAACATGGCTTTCCATACCATGCTATGGGTTGAATATCATAGGACTACAGGTATAGTGATTCTGTTACCGTATAGGAGTACATAGTTATGTATTGTGTAGGATGAGCTGCTTCTCTTAAGCATTTATAACTACCTTAAAAATGCTTTGAGATATACCTTATCTGAAATGAATCAAATCAGGCTGATTTAGGAAGGTGATAAATCTGTGTTAGCAATAAAGAAATTACTTTCTAAACAAATGGACCTTCTTAAAAAATTTAATTGCCTTTACATTTCTATGTGCTGATTCTGTTAATAGTAGTACAGTGCTGTTAGTGAAGTAACTTTGCTAGTAATTAGAAGAAACATCTTAAACTGTAAGAGACAAAGGGAAAAAATGTTCTAAAACTGTAACTGAGATGTAATAATAACTATGTGTTTTAACAATTCCTATTCGTAGCCTTCAGTTCCTGTATTACTTAAAGTACTTCTTTTGAAAGATGTGTGTGTAGGCTGTGAGTTGACATAACAGATGCCTGAATTCTCATTCCAAGCTGCGTGCTTTGCAGTAAACATTAAAATGCCTATAGCATCATAACTCTTAATATTTGGCAGCTCCTATTACTGGTTTTCTTATGTTACCAGTTTAGATGTGCTGGAGATTTTATTATGGTGTTGAATGACCTTTTTTGCATTTAATTTAACTCCTGATGTGTATAAATTTAGCAAGTGGTAACATGGCTAAGAGAAGCCACAAATAGATCCAAGTGTCTAAGTAGCATGGTGGAGAATTTATGTCTTCTGTAACTGTCTGCACATCAACAGTGGCCAAGTTGTTTGTTTGTTTTTTTTTTAATCTGCTGTGATGGCTCAGTTTTAGTGCATTTATACCTGAAGACTTATCGTTAGAAGTTGAAGAGTAGCCTTATTCGAGAGAGGGAGAGTCCTTCCTCTGATCACTGGTATCATTTATAAAGAAATAAAACCCAATTCTTATTATCGCTTTTAAGTTTGATACACCTTGATTTCAGTCATTGTTAAACATACCACCATTAGTGAATTCTTGCTGTATTTTTTATACCTGGACCTAACTGAAGTACTGTTATTTTGGTACTTGTTTTTTACCCCACTTTGTGGAGTTTAAATTCCTTCTAAAGTTTGGATATACTCATGGACACACTTAGGGTTGTGTTATATTTGTAAGATAGGGAAAAATGTGATTAGTTGGCAAGTTGGCATGCATGTATTGTGATGGCTTCATTTCCCTAATAGACAGAATGTGATGCTCTTGTGCCTTTGAGAATCCTTTGTGGGATATTTGTTCTAAATACAAGATCTGTGCAGAGGGACATGAATAAATCATGTTTCTTTGGTGTTTTTTGTGTTTTTTTTTTCTTTAGTGTCAGGAGGAGCAGAAATTTAAGATATGGTATTGAGGATAAAAATGCCTAATTGGCTTCAATGATAGTAGCAGGACTTGATTCAAAAACTGAGGTGTTCTAAATGCATTGGTAGCCAGTAGGAGCTAGGGTGAAGTTCTGTACCCAGATAAATATTAATTTTTGAGGACTCTGGCTTAAAAATCACTGAATACTGGTCACAGAGGAATTAGTCTGCAGATAATCTGTTCCTTCCTCTTCTGACTATTTTATACGAGACACTCAGAAGGATATAAATCTTTTGAAAACTATCAGACTTTGACTGTAACCTACAGCTAAAGTATCTTAAAATTTTGTAGCTCAGTCACCTGTGCTGTCTTAGTAATGAAATTATACAATTTTCGATTTTCTTAACTCTTTATCCTACAGTGCAATGAGGTTTGTAATAATGGAGTTTATTATCCAAAAGCATGTACTTGCTACTGAATTACTGCTCTGAACTATTTTTTGCTTTCTCTGATTTTGCTGACAGTTGATTCTGTAGGAGTTTTTTCTGGTTGTGCACTTAAGATGCCTTCTTTCATCAGCTTAACTAGAAAGGGCTAAGCCTTTTCTATTGCATAATCAACAAGGGGTTTTTATTTTCAAGATTTCTTATGAACTTGAATAATAATAATGTAGTTTACTAATACCTTTCTCTCCTAGACAAAGGAGTGACAGACTCTGGATGCTCATTAATGGTGTTATAGTAGGTAGAATGGATAAGACTGTCAAGTGAGGTGTGGTTTAGGGACATGCTGTTTTGTCCCAGAGGACTTCAGAAGGGATGTGCCTTGGAATGTTAGATGATAGATGTGATGGATTGTTTCTCAGAACATCTGACCAGTGCTCAGGCTGGTTTTATGGACATTTACATAATCTAAGTAGTTTACCAGTAGTGCTTGTATTTTTTAAGAACATCAATTTGAAAGCCAGATGGTAACAAAGACAACAAATGGACAGAGATTTTCAAACTGACACATTAGATATTGCTACCCAGGTATTTTAGCTAGTTATTTAAATTTGCCTCATGGGAAACAGTGTAAGAATGTGCTCAAGTGATAGGCACTGCAGTAATAGTAAATATTATCCTAGGCTGCCCATGCATATCACTTCAGTGTGTCTGAAGTGGAATTTTGAGTCCCCATCAGGAAGATGAACGATTGTAGACTCTGCCCTTTGCATCGAGGCAAAACACAAACACATACAGAACACCAGCACATCTTTCTCAGTCTGTGGCTCCTGAATTGCTGTGGAAGGCATAATGTAAATCTAGAACTTTACTTGCATTGTAGCTATTATGTAAGGTAAGATAAAAGCCAGTTAGAAACTTTCGCAAGCTTTTCTCTAGAAGGTCCTAGCAGCCCAAATAAACGTGTTTGTTCAGACTAAAAAGTCCCCCATTTACCATGCTTTGTTGTTTCAGTTGAGGGATTTTTTTTTTGAAGAAAACCAACATAGGCGTGGAATACATTTTAACTCTTGAAGATACTTCCTTCTCCTTAGTTCAGCTAAAGATTAAATGACTGAAAAGAATTTTGTACTTGGGTGTTTTTACTGAGGCGTGTTAGATGGCTGTGCTCTTCACCCTCCTCTCTTCCTAAAGCTGTCTGTTTGCAAAGCTGCCCAGCATAGCTGATGGAGAGATGATGCCACATTTCTCTGCTTGAGTTGTGTTGAGCATAACTCTGATCTGTCATAGAAGAACAGAGAAGTAAGTGCTTGCCAGTGATCTCCCAGTAGGCAAATGCAGATTGCGTACATGCATTCTGAATTCCAGTAAGGCTGGCTTTTGGTCTTCCTTCATCTTCTGCTTGTATAATTCAACAAAGTTTGATTTCCTCATCAGCCAAATGAGTGCTTCAGGCATTCACTTGTTCCAGCAGTGTCTGTGTATCTGCTCAGCCACAGAGCATGGAACAGGAACGGGCTGCTGAGGGCAAATATCACTTAAGCTACCATTGCTGCCAGGATATCCCCACAGCCATAATGTGAATTTACTGATCTAAAGCTTACCTGAAAGTGACTCACAGAGAAATTAGGAATTACCAAGGTGCAAATATGTATTAAATACATGTCTGCAGGAAGAAAGTTTAGAATATCTTTTGTAAGTTGTATCAAAAAGCAGCTTTCTGATGCTGTAATATGTCCATCATTTGTGAGGTGATGTTTTAAAGTATAGATCTAATTAGAACACTAAGCCTGTGGTATTATCAAGCTTTTAGGTGAGTGAGAAATACTGGTCTAACAGTGTACTCCTGTTGGAAATCCATCATTTAATAGTTTAAATTAATAGCTGGCTATAGAACTTTTAACTGCAAACTTCAACTTGCTGAACTCAACTTTGACTGGAACCCCAAGCAAATTTATTTCAAAGCATTTGGCTTTTCAGGAAGTTTTGGTTTACTTCTAAAACACAGTGGAAGGATACTTTTGCAGGTTTTTCAAAACCATTTTATTCTATTAAGTGCTTAAAAAAGATTAAAGCACCTAAATTGCCTTGGAGTTTTCAGTTTTGAACTTTAGTTAGTTCTTCTTGCTTTAACTGATTAATATGAATGCTTTAGTGCAGTTTCTGTGTTTGAAAAGGGGGAAAAAGAATTCACCAAAAACTCCCATACCTGCAAACCCACAAATGAAGACTTTGTTCAGTCTTGGTTGGTTCACAGTAGAATCACAAATCAAGATTTTGTTCGGTTTTGGTTCTGTGTAGAATGAAGAACCACTGAGCAAATGTAGAGAGAATTCATTATCTTTTATTACAATGGATGAACAACTCTGTCTTTAGGGTGGAAGTTGTGCATCGTATCAAGTAAGCAAGCAGAAAACAACTCCTGGTTTTGTTTTGGCTTTGCCATACAGGTACAATAAGGAAGAACTGCATGAATTTGCAGCACTAGTGCATTCCTCTGTGCTCTCACTTTCCCCAGTAGTCAGGTAGCCCAATGAATGCCTCTTTCAAGAAAGGGATGTTACCTTATGTTTACTATATGTTGGAAACATGTCCTTGGTAGGTTGCAGTTTACTAGCTAACCTGTGGCGTACACCACTCCTCTTTACTTTCTTCCTTCTTCTGTCTTTTACTTGTGCAAAATCTTTGAGTGTGTGACCCAGCCTATGATTCTGGGGGACGATATTGGCAGTGGTGGCCTTGTGCTGTCATAGGGTAGAGCAGGGCACATCAGATTATAGCTCTTTCTGTTGATGCTCAGTCAATGAGTTGGTTTGTTTGTTTGCTTGTTTTAAAGCAGCTGTGATTTGGTTATCTATGAAAGGTCAGAGTCCAGGTCTAGCTGGTTCTGAGACAGAATAAACACAGTGTTTTTCTGGTACTTCTCAGGCCAGAGTTTGGAAACTTGCAAAGGACTGGATGTTGTAGTGGTTTTGTTTGTTTTAAACATTAGGATTTAACTTAAGGATCATTAGTGTTTTGCTACCAGCATTATTAAATGTGTATTTAATCATGAGGAAAACCAGCGTTTGATGCCTACACTCTGTAAAAGTACATGATAGGGTCTTCAAATTTCTCTGGACTGAGTAATTTTTTTCTTAATGTGCTTATTTTGGAATATTGAGTTTAGTTCTTTAGCAGTGAATTACTTTTGATGGCTTTGTCTGTTTGGTCTTACCTTCTGAAGAAAATACTGTAAACATGGTCAAATTGAAATGCTTTATTAGCCCAGGAATATTTAAGTTTTTCTCAATGGAAAAGTATCCTAGTATCAGTACTGGTGTCTTAGCAGCAAAAAAATTTACTGAACTTAGTCCTACTAAAATATTACACGTTTACATAGTGCAGAGACTTAAGTAGCCCAAATAAAATGCTTAATAGGTCTTGTAATTTTGTTAAGCCTTTAATAGGAAGCAATCAGCTTTGTTCTTGTGATGTAATTTATGATGAGCAGTCTGGACAATACATTTACGATTGTGTATTGTGAGCATTTTTGGCGCTCAAATTGTTAGAAGCTGGGTATAATGGTTTGTTATCTCAAAGCTGTATCTTGAATCTAAATGTCCTCTCATACTGAGTGGAAACAACCCATGCAGTTTATTTGGAGAGGGAAGAGTCAGTACTGTGCAGATTAAGTAGAAGTAGTGTCCCTGCATTGTGCCATATTCAATGGTGGAGGCTCTATCTTAAGGTGCTTTTGTGTTTTGGGACACTGGATATTGTATTCCTCATTTCTAAGAAGTGAGATGATGCACATAGAATTCATATAAATGCAAACATGTTCTGAGGTACAATGGTCTTAGCCTGAAATACCTGTTTTTGAATCTGCCCTACTGTAAGCAACGTTCCAGCTTAAAGCCATCCTGGTCTAAGGAATGTTCTCACATCCCCTGTAGAGTAGAATCTGGGAGGGCTCAAGGCTCTTTTTTCTGAAAAGCACAATGCTCATCTTCCAGGGCTGCTTTTATGAGTTTGCCACTTTCACTGGCCACAGAAGCACTGAGGCTCCTGAGCACTTTGTGGTGCAAGCACCTTGTAACCCTCCTGGCTGGGGGGTGTTCTGAAGGTGGGACACAGTGAATAGAGGGATGGATGCGTAGATGTTCATAGATGTGTCCTGGCCACGTGTTTGGTGTCTGTGCCCTAAAACCCTGAGTGTTTAAGAAGAGCTATTCTACACAACTTTGTGAATTTGCACCGGGTCTCTTTCATTTTACTCCCTGAAGTTCCTTGATGTAGAAACAGCTTTTTTACTGGACCTTTTTTACCTTTTGAGGAGGGCTTTTGCCTTGTAGTTCAATACAATGATTTAGGATACTTTTTCAGAGTTCATTAATGATTGAGTGGATGGTGCTTAAGGTATAGTTATGCAATACTTGGAACAAATATGAATTGGTAGCAGCTCCCAATTCTGCGTTTCTGTCGTTGGCACTTGTCTGATCTGGCATTTCCTAAGCTGGTCTGGAGAACTCAAGTGACAGGAAATAATTGACTTTTTCTGGATTAGTTTTGTTCCTTGAACAATCCATCCTATTGTGGTGCGTAAGAAGAGAGAATGCTGTGGAAAAACACAGGGCTTGCAGTAGTGTAGAGCTGCAGGCATAGAACTTTCTGAACTCCTGCAATTCTTCAAAAGGTGGTAAAGTAGTCCTTTTCAGCAATTTTGCGCTTATCACACTTTTTTTGTCATTGAAAAGCACTACTTTGAGTACTTGGAAGAGGCAAGCCACAATGAAATGTTGTTGTAGCTCCATTCTTCCATCAGTGGGCTTAAAGTCAAGGTCTGCAGTAGGTCTCCTTTATCACTCAGCTTATCCAGAGTGCTGTTACCAGTTTAAAAGCTTCACTGTCACAATAAAACTTCTATTTCCCTCCTGTCCCAGGCAAAGCTGGCTGTTATCCAGAATTTTTCCTGTAGTAGTTCCTTCTACCAGTGTATTCTTACGACAACTTCCATAAGATGCAGTGGTTTGTAAGACTAAATATGTAGTTTCTGATCGATGAAGGTTTCTGGGTGTTTGCATCCTATCAATGGGTAGATGCTGTTGTTGATCCACATATCTGAATTGTTGGTTATTCACTACTTTTACATTTTAAGGTGAATTTGTGGTTAATTTTATAGGAACTCATTTTAAAGAAATGTAATGATTCCTATATCAGATGTTCTGAAATACTTTTGCAGTTGAAGCTTACTGGTTTTGGGTTTTTTTTTTGTTTTGTTTTGTTTTTCTTGTGCATTTTTACATCTAAGGAAGCAGAATAAAGAGCTCACAAATTACATGTGTTTCACATAGTGGGTTTAAGTCTTGTCAAACCCTCAAGGAGTGTACCCTGTCATCTGAGTAGGTGAATAAAATTAAGAGAGCACGATGATGCTAGCAGGCATGCAAAAGCTATTCCTTCTGTTACTGAATTTAGGGACTTGAATGGCAGGTAATAGGCTGATGACTTTTTAAGTGCTTGTCAGTGTTGGTGAGGGAAATAGAGAAAATATTCATCTGATTCTTTCTTAGCATAAGTCTTGAGTATGGTGTTTAGAGAGTTTACTGAAAGGTCTTTGCACATCCAGGCACAGCTTTAGTTTAAAAACTTCTATTTAGGAAAAAGTTGTATTCATGGAAAAATTGATGTACAAATCTGTTGTACACCATCTGGAGTAGTTAACTACTTCCTTTGTTTCTTTCTAGGAAATACCAAAATAAAGCAGATGTTGTGTCCTGTACTGTTATCTCAAGGTTTTGCAAGTCATTCGGTTACATGCTTCTTGGCAGCAGGAATGTAAACTAATTCTTTCAGCACTGTACTAGAACCTTGACAAGGTTAAAATTACAGGTAAGAGCAAATTCTGACACTTGGAAAACTATGGGAATATGTAATTCCTTTTACTTTGGCTGCGTTTTTAATTTGCAATTTGTAATTGATGGTGGATTTAATGGAAATTTCTGAACAGAATGGGTAAAATGATGTTTTTTCTTTTAATTATTTGAATTTTGCTTACTGTTATTTTTTAATAGGGAGGAAGTATAATTTCAAGTACAACTTCTTTCAGTTACAATACAAAGCACTGTTAATAAATAGGGGACAGGGAAATGTAATTTTTCACCACCTAAAATGTCTGCTGACCAGACTTTGGGGAAGTTATGTTCACACACTGAAGACTGTACAGTGTCAGTAAAAGTCATGAAGTGTTTTGCCCACTTTCTGTTGAGATCAGTTTACTGTCTGCACGTGGCTTTTTTCCCTGCAAGGTCTGTATTTCCTTAAATGCACTTACAGCAGCAGTGCTACTTAAATGACCCTTTTTAATCAGTTACAGAAAATCTCTAAATTTCCATTACAAGGTTCCCTGTTGCTTCAGCTTTTGAATCGCCTTTTCAAGGGTAAAGGTCTTTTTCCAGGTCAATGAAAATGTTTTGGCTCCTGATTTTCTGTCATTAACTTCATCTGACAATGATGGAGAACTCTTGTCATTCTGTTGCCTTCTTCTGAACTTGTGTATAGGGAGCTAAGAGTCAATGTTCTTTGAATCCTTTTTTAAAAAAAGGATAAATACAATGCTGTAAGACCACAATAATGGAAAAAGTCACATACCACAAATATCTGTCATAGAGATTGAATATTTTGGGTTGTATGTTTCTGAAAGGTTTAGCTCTGTTTTTAAACTGGGACTACAGGTTTTGAAGACTGCCTTTGAAATGGGTTTGTTGCATGTGTCTGTCTTCAGAATTATGATCAAGTGAAGACTTTTCAGTCTTGATTTCACATATTGTTGTCTTTGACAGGAAGAGTCGCTTGCCCCTTTTCAGTAGTGGCAAGCAGGACTCTGGACTGTTGGTCTGAAGCAGTCCTGTCTGACTTACTCTGAAGTTCAATAATGCATGTTGTAAATCAGTGACAGGTTTGTGCCAAGGAGGTGGTGTTGGTTTTTCTGCTGCTAAAATGAAAGAAGGGTTCCAATGCGGTCTGTTTTGAGTTTTTTGTTGGTGTTGTGTTGATTGAATGTTTCTACTTATTTTGCAGTGATGTAATGTGTTGAAAAAAAGCACAACCTTTCTTATACTGTGCAAGTCACACTTGATTTGAGTGGACTTTTAGCACTCATCCAGCCGAACCCTTGCGTCTGGCTTCCTCAGATTTTTGTAAGAACCAAGAAACCACCTCTCAGTTATGTAAAGGAATGTGTCTTGGTTAACTGTGGTTTTGCAGACCTGCTGCAGAACGCTTATTCTGGTGTTTCAGACCTCTGTTTAGGAATAATTCACAGATGATATCAATAGATGATTCATTGCTGCCCTATTCTAACAAAAGCATCTGAAGCTTTTTTGTAAACAAACTTTGCAAAAGGTAGGAAAACTTGTCTTAAATGCCTAAATTTAGAGCAAGGGAGAACTCACTCCCCATGACAAAATGTGTCATGCTAATGAGTAAAATTCTTCAGTTTTAACATTAGTAGTCTAGTGGATAAATTTTGGTTCTTTTTCTTCAGAATCTTAGGTACTGTGTCTGTAGTAAAAACTTGGCTGCTGTTTGCTAAATTGATGAAGAGGAGCAAACTAAATTTGACTCAAAATACTTGGTCTTTTATTGAATTTAGAGAACCAAAATAGCAGTTCTGCATAGAAATAATTTAAAACTTTATTTGTGAAGGATCACTTTTATGCTAAATTAATGCTTTGTAGTATCCAGGTGCCACTCGTACATCTGTTTTGAACAGCCCACTAAAGAGGTGAGAATGTGCTTATTGACTACAGGAAATATGAGATCTGGACAAGGAACTTGAGCAAATGTCATGGGATAGTGTGGCCAGTAGGGATAGGCAGCAATACAGTGCAGACTTCCACGTGGTATAATAAAAGCCACACTGAGTTACAGGATTTGAGTTAAGGACAAAATGTGATTTCAAGGATAATAAGCCTGGACAGGTAATATCTGAATTAATCAGGTAGGCCTATTTTACTCAAGTGCCAGTGCACCAAATTTCTATTCTGAGAAAATGGTATAAGAGCATGAATGCTGACTTAGGCTGAGCTATCTTTACTTCTAAAGACTTCAGCTTTCATCCTGTTCCTGGGCAGGTGCTGGCAGCTGTAGTCTGCTTTGCACTGTCTGGGGCCAGCCTTGTTCTGTTTGGTGGACCAACCTGGGTATTTGCCTACTGTTATGTATTACTTTTTCTATAGTTACTCTGTAACTCAGATAAACTGCTTGCAGGTAACAATTGAGGTTGAATTTTCCGGTGTTTGTGGTGTTTGGAGGAAGTCTTGGTTAAAAAGGGCTGAATATGTTACCTGAAAACCTAAGATGAGTGACATTAAGACATTTGATAAGAGTAGTCTCTTACTGAGAATGACATGCTTACTTCTTCAGTCAAGTCCCTAATAGTGGTGCTAATCTGAGCTAAGGGCTCCTGATAGTCCGAAGTCACGCTGGCAAACACAGAATTCTGTGTAGCTAAGAAAAGCACTGCGTGTGTTTTTAAGTTTTCATTTGGCCACAGAGCTGTGTGAAATTGGGTTCTGCAACTTGAATAAGAAGGAAGCTGCATGATAGAGGTCCTGTGACTAAAAACCACATCAATACCTGGGCACTAATCACTAGGTGCAGTAATTAGAAAGCTAGATTTAGAGTCCATTTTCAAGGTTTTTGTGAAGTTCATCTTCAGTATCTGAGGTATGATCTCTAACTTTAACTTTATAACCTCTTGGAAAACATTACAGAAAAATAAGAAGCCTCAGCATAAAGTAAGTAATTTGTCCATGGGAGAGTGATGGTTGCCACATAAACTGAGCTGGAAGATCTGTAGTTCAGTAGCATCATCCATGTTTTAGTCAAGTGCAAGAAAGCAGACTATAAAATTAATCTGTGAAAGGACCACAAGCGTGTTTTTCTCACGTTAATAACCTTTCTAGCCACGTTGTTAGGCCTTAACCTGGCTCCTGGTGTTCCTTTCTATTTCTTTGTTTTTTTCTGCTGAAGGTTACAGCCCCCTTGGATCTGCTGTCTAAGCTGCTTGGCTTCCAAACCCACTGCAGTCAAAGTCACAAAAGTTTCAAAATACTAAAGCTAACTTTGCACTTCTTCAGTGAAACAGTTCAAAGAGTAAGGGTAAAAACATCTCAGCCAGCAGTTCTGAAAGAAAGGAATTGCTGGCACAATGCAGTGGTGAGTAGCTGAGGCAGAGCAGAAGCATTAATGTTTTCAGGTAGTGCTACTGACATTGAAAAGAGATGTGAATCTACGGCATTGAATTACAGCTGTGATTGTTGTGTACCTCCAGACTGATTTGAAATAGCTGAAGTTCATCTCCTTTGTAACTTGCTGGTTTAAAAGCAGTGTAGTGGGGGAAAGTTGTTTTGTTTATCTTTGCTATTGGTTCTTTTCCCCAGCTGTTGTAGCAATAGAAGTGCTGAAATTAATTTAAAAATTACAGCTGTAGCTCCTACGCATGTATGCTACCTGGTAATGGGAATGACTTGCAGATTTTTTTTTTAATTCCTGCTTTAGAAGCCTCTTTGGCTTCTCTCTCAACATCCTGGCAGGACAAGGTTTTGGTAGCGGGCTTTATATTGACATTTAATGTTGATACTTAGTTTCTTTGTGTCAGTATCTTTGGTCAGCTGACATCCTTCCTAAATCAAACACCCAGGGCAACAGATTTCCTAAAAACAAACCCAAATCCTCCAAACAAAACCCAGGAATGGTAATAACTTTTGTTCTATGTAGTTCATTTTTAAGTGAAAATAAAATAGATCTTATTTTTAGGTTGCAGTCATTTGTTTGACTCTGCCAGTATTTGTGTCTGAGTTAGAGTAGCTGTTACTGCTAAGCTTCAATAACTATTGGCCTAATGTTACTTCATGTAGTGCTAGTATTTTTAAGGTCAGGAAGTTAGAAGCAAGACCATGTTTTCTGGGATCAAAAATCAAGACTACCTGCAGTGTGTGTAGACAGATGTACTGCATAAAGTCTGTACGTGCACATAACACACACTAGAGAGACTGCAGGATGGAGACAGAGGTGCTTTCTACCAAGAGTAAAACTTCATTTTTTTTCCTTAAACCAGAGAAGTTATTTCTTCCTGCACTTTCCATAAGTTTTGAAATTGTTTGTTGTGGATACTTTCATTTTTTTTATTTGTCATTTACATCTTTATCTAGTGCATATTTTTTTCTTTTGAAATGTCATTCTTTTTTTATAGCTGGAGCACATGTGCTTTGTAACAGGAAACTCTGGCACTGTTTCTTTTCCACAGCACTGACTTATTAGAAATGACTAGCCTGTTGAGTGAATCCTTCTGAGGAAGAGACATTTTACAGTACACTTTTATGACCTAAGCCTAGAAGATTTATGTTGGACATTCTCATATTATGAAAAGATGGATTATTGCCTTTGGGACTGTTAGCCATCAAGGTGGTATTAGTTCAGTTTTGATGTTTTTTGTGAAACTGACATGTGATGTGAAAATTATTTTATACTATCTACAAAAACTTTCATTATGGCTTTTAGGCCTCTATAATCTAATTATGTGTTGGTTGCTGTCGTGGCTTAACCCTAGCCAGCAACTAAGCACTGCACAGCTGCTTGCTCACTCGACCTCCTCCCTCCTCAGTGGGATGGGAAAGAGAATCATAAAAATCAGAAAATTCATGGGTTGAAACAGAGGCTTTTTACTGAGACAGGGAAGGAAGAAGAATAATTAAAATATGCAAAACAAGTGATCCACAATGCAATTGCTTACCACTTGCCAAGCAATGTGAGCAGGAGCCCCTGGCCAGCTTTCTCCCCAGATTATACATTGAGCATGATGTCATATGTTTTGGAGTATCTCTGGTCAGTTTGGGCCAGCTCTCATGGCTGTGTCTCCTCCCAGCTACTTCTGCCTCTCCGGCCTTCTCCATTGGCAGAATTTGAGAAGCAGCAAAGTCCTTGACTTAGTGTAAACACTACATAACACACTGATATTTTTAGTTGTTGCTATCAACTTCATTCTCATACTGTATCCAAACCACAACTCTATACCAGCTATGAAGAAGAAAAGTTATTAACTCTGTCCCACCTGAGAGCAGGGCTATATCCACCCCTTATTCTATACCCATACTTTCCAGTACACCCAAATAATCACTGTTGCCTTTCCTGTGTTTTGATACATACAAAGAGATATCATTCCCATAGTATATGGGCCATCCCTTCAAAATGTTTGTTGAGTTTTAGTCCATGACTTTGGCCTTCATCTCTCAGAGCAGTCCTGGAGGGCAGGAGAGAATGTGTGTAGTGTTGCATTGTTTTGTGCTGAAGCCAGCGCTAGTTGCATCATTGCTGTGCTTGTGTGGTTCTATTATCAAAATTCCATTCTTCATTAATCTGGGTAATTCTATTACAATACCCTTGATATGGCATTTAACAACCATAGAAGTGATGACCTACAATATTTTATAGCAAACACTGTAATGCAGAATCAAATCCTCTTGAGGTACACATCAAACTTCCCCATCCTTCTGTGTTACCCACACAGCTCCTTGAGCAAATGCAGTCCTGTGGATGGTCACTGGATCTCCTATTCAGGTCCTTTGTCCTTTTTTTATTTTATGGCAAAATCCATTTTCAGAACGATTTGAACTAATTTTCCCTCTCTCAAAAACTTCTGTTATTGTATTGCCTCACACAGTATTGTCATCAATGTATTAAGTGTTCTAGAGCTTTGCCTTGTTTCAGTACTGTTTAGATCAGTCCATGGCTAATAGTGGGTTTGTGTTTCCAGCCCTGGAATAGTTGATTGCAGGTGTATTGGAAGGGCCTGCACTCTACTGCCAGTGACTTGAGAAAACTGTGGCATACTGCTTGGCTACCTCTGACTCCAGTTTGCATTGGAGTTCCAGCAGGTCTGGCACAGCCAAACTTGGAGGTGGCATGGCTTCGTTCAGGCTATGACAGTCTCTTGTTAGTCTGCACTGGCCATATGGGACTGTTGGAGAGTGACTGAATTCTGCTGATCACGCCTTTGCTCTCCATATGGCAGATCAACTTGTGGATGGTGTCAAGGTGTCTTGCTTGGTGTGCCACCATGGCCAGTGCACTGTTGTGATGGCACCAGTTGTTCTTTAACTCACACCAGAAGCATCCTTTAGGAGATGGGGCAAGGTAGATGGCTGTTTTAATTTCTGCTGTCTCCAAGGCAGCTGTACCAAAAGCACAGCAGTACCTTTTTGAGGCCTTGAAGTACATCCTCATGAGACAGCCTCGGCAAAGGATGCACTGGGCCAGTTGCAATGAGTGCTTCTGCCACTCGTTCCCAGTCAAGCTCACTTTGGTCTCCAACAGAGTAAACTGTTGGGATTGTCCTGCCACTCTAGAAGCACAGATGGTGCCTGTCCCTGTGCAGCAGTGTTTGCTAGAGCTTTTTTGACTCCTGTGGGTCTGCTGTGCAAGGTCATCCAATCCACACAGTCCACTAAACCCAGCTGTTTCTTTCTTCCACCTGGCTGGAGGCAGGGTCTCTAGTCCTATTTGTAGTATTCACTATTTATTCACTTGTAAATGTGAATCAGAATCCCTTGAAGATCAGGAGCAAGAGTAGCCCCTCTACTCTGTCTGAGGAGCTGCCCACTACAGACCAGAGCAGCAATGTCCTGCAATAACCCTCTCTTATGATTTTCCTTGCTATTTCCCCACTCATGCCTCTAAGGTCAAGGCAGATTTTTCCATCCCACTTCCTCATGTCCTCTCTGTGGTCACACACGTTGGCCTGTGCTGTTTATGCTTACTCCTAATAGCTGGGACACTGGTCCATACAGGTGGGGAATAGGATGCATCTGCCTTCCTTGTCCACAGCCAAGATACAGGTCTGTAGCAAAGAAGAGGCATTTTGTTTGTATTATTGGAGTTGGCCAATTTGTCCCTCTCAATCTTTCCAGGTCATTACTGCCAATGGGTTGGTGTATGACAATGGTGCATCCCATACAAACTCCCACCACATGGGTCATGTACACTTGGCTTTGGATAACTGCTTGCTGTCGGCCACATCATTAATCTCCTCAGCATGGCTAATTGCCTCTGATAGTAGATGCCTCTATCCATGATGTTCCAGTTGCCTGGGTGACATAACATCTTCCTTGAAGGAATACCTTTCCTTCGTACCTGACAGGAGTTGATTTCAGAGGCTGTGGGCTTGTGCCGCTTTTCCAGTTGCATTGTTAATACCCACTCCTGTAGAATGGGATGCCAGCCTGTGGCTTCTCTACTCTCTAGTTCCAGGTTACTGTGCCTGTTATTCTGGCGTTGGAGCAGCTAGGCGATGCCCTTGCCTGGATGATGGCTGAAATCTTTTTGCGTACGTCAAGCTCACTCAAGCATAGGGGTCAGATGGTCAACTATGTCTTACATGCATTCTGCCTCTTCCCCCATCTCTTCTCATGATAGCCCTGCTGCTTCATCCCTCACTAAATGAGCTCACCTCCACATATCTCTCTCCTTATGTATAGCAGGAGCTGAAACAGACACAAGGTGGTGCCTTGGTTCAACCTCAGTGCCTGTCATTGGGGTTGGAGTAGCCCCTGTGCCAATCATTTTGCTATCACATACAGAGGCCCTTTTTTCCCTGAAGGTTACTGTACAGTATTGCACATGGCTCAGTAGGCCGTGTATAGGCCACAGTGCATTGCTGTGGGTTTTGTTTCTCTGGAATTGCAAGGGTGGCAGCATAGTTTTTCCAAATATTTAACTAGTCTTTCCAGATTTTGCACTTGTTCAGTTACAAAGCACTGGAGGTGCCCAGTTGTCCTAGGCACTTGTCCATACAATCCCCCACACTCTGCCACTTACCACTGTCCAGCCTCAGGGCAGATACCTAGGTGGCATTCTGAAATAACTGTTGATTCTTAAACAAGACCTTGAACACATTCAGAAGATACAGCAATAGGAATTTTCATTTGAACATCCCATCAAAAATTCCCAAGTGCTGTTTTAATTGGCCTAGAGGAAAAGGGAGGATGAAGGGAGGTGCCAGTCTCCCTTCTGGATTTGGTCTCTGAGAAGAGGTTGAAGTTGTAATTATTAGTAGTTTCCTATAGATGGCTCCCAAAGTATGGAGATGTGGGCAGTGCTGAGGACAAATACCAGATCAGTGTCACGAGAGGCAATTCTGTCATATTATGAGACAGTGTTACAGAATAACCTTAGCCCAGTTCCCGTGGGTGACAAACAGCGCAGGGGGCAATATATACAAGTAAAGTATTGTATAATGCAACTTTACGAGCAAGGACACCAGCTTTGAGAGCAAACACATCACCACTGTGACCAGTGACTAGTATAATGAGTAGTTAAAACAAATTTATTCTGATACATTCTAGTCAGATTTGTCATTATCTCAACCCATTGTGCCCTGTGTTGGGCACCAAAAATGACTGTCATGGTTTAACCCCATCCAGCAACTGTGTACCACACAGCTGCTCATTGACTACCATGACCCAGTCAGATGGAGGAGAGAATCAGAAGAACAAAAATGAGAAAACTCATGGGTTGTGATAAAGACAGTTTAATGAGACAGAAAAGGAAGAAAATTATAATAATAAAATAGTTAAAAACAAGTGAAGCACAGTGCAGTTGCTCATCACTCACTGACCAATGCCCAGCCAGTTCCCAAGCAAGAGCCCTGGCCAGCTTTCCTCCCAGTTTATATATTAAGCCGGATGTCATACAGTATGGAATATCCCTTTGGCTAGTTTAGGCCAGCTGTCCTGGCTGTGTCCCTCACGACTTCTTGTGCCCCTCCCGCCTTCTCCCTGGCAGGGTATGAGAGCTGTCAAGTCCTTGACTTGGTACAGCTAACAGTACTTAGCAACAGCTGAAAACCTCAGTATGTTACCAACATTATTCTCATCCAAACCACAACTCTGAACCAGCTACTAGGACGACAATTAATTCTATCCCAGCTCAAGTCAGGACAGCTCTGGCCTTTATGACAGTTGTCAAGTAAATACTTTTGCCTGTTAAGTGTAAATATAAAGTGAAAGGAGTATGCTTTTCACTTAAAGTAGCTGCCTTTTCCCCCTTTATGATTTAATAGAAACATAATTAATATCTGTACCTGAGCAGGAGCTATCTGCAAATTTTTAAGTAGATCTTTGGAGAAAATCGCAGTTGGGGTTGTGTCTCTCTTAAATGCAAACACAAGCTTAGGCACAGCTGATTTTAAGGCTCCTTCCTATATGGCTGATCTAATACCAAAGAGTCTTCACTGTGTAGCTGGGGCAGAAAGGATATTGGTCATGAGTTTTCATTGCATGTCCGAGGACATGGCTTTTGCCTTCATTCCTCTATACCTCAAAAGGCTAGATGTCTTTGGTTTCCTGAGCATTTTGAGTTGTTGCCTATGTTGCCTGTATATGAAGTAAGGACCTCATTCTGGATTTCACTCTGGTAGAAAGCATTAGAGAAAAATACGGGTTGGAACTTGAGAGAAGTAAGCCTTGGATTAGGTTTTGTAACTGGGATGACAGCTTTTGTTAGAGACGTGTTGCCCTGAACTCTCTTGGAAAGGACTTGGCTATTGATGTAAGACTAGAGATGAACAGTGTGCACTAGAGAAGTGGTGGTTGGAGCCTCTGCTTGGGTAGTGTATTGCTCAGATTCAGCCTCTTCATTGCCAGAGAGGGGCAAAGGCTGGTAAT
This sequence comes from Bombycilla garrulus, assembly GCA_013400315.1. Taxonomy (NCBI): domain Eukaryota; kingdom Metazoa; phylum Chordata; class Aves; order Passeriformes; family Bombycillidae; genus Bombycilla; species Bombycilla garrulus. The sequence continues at coordinate 157,788 of VXBU01014508.1, forward strand.
TGTTTCCTATAAAGTAATTTCTCCTCTCTAAAGGCATTCCAAAAGCCTTTGAGCCTTGGTGATTATTGATCCTGCCAGGCAATAGATTTTTTTTTTTAATTAGATTATTATTGGTTTATGTTTTTCCAACCTTTTCCAGGGTTGGAAAGACTACAAGGAGAAGAGAATCCTAGGGTTTCATTTTTGATCTGAGACATATATAGTGTTTTAAAGAGTGGTCTGTGAGCATGGACAAGAACTAAGGCCTTCTCAATTTCCAAGAAAATTTTGGGAATTACAGTAGATATGATCTTCCTGATTTTGAAAGTTTCAGCTAATATTTGTATGTGGGATAAACATTTTCACAAGGAAATCAATACATTTTCTCAAACATTTTACCTGTGAGCTTGCTTTCTGGAGATGGTCTCCAAATATGGAAGAATTTCTGACTTTCTGTGGATTATTTACTTCCCTTAGCTGATATTTTTTGTGTTGAAGATTGAATTTGTATTCTGTATTGAATTCAATACATTTTAACATCAAGATCTTTGAACTTAAAATCCCAAATAAGCACATGAAAGCCTTTGAGGGATGGCTGAGAGTTGAGGTTGTTCAGCCTGGAGAAGCCTGGGAAGATCTTACAGAGACCCTTAAGTACCTAAAGCTAGCCTACAAGAAGGCTGGAGAGAGACTGTCAGCCAAGTGTGGTGACAGGACAAAGGAAATGGCTTCAAACTGTAAGAGGGTAGGTTTGGATTTGAGATAAAAAAATTCTCTGCTTTGAGGGTGAGCCATTGGAAGATGTTGCCCAGAGAAGCTGTGCATGCCCTATCCCTGGAAGTGTTCAAGGCCAGGTTGGATGGAGCTTTGTGCAGTCAGGTCTAGTGGAAGGTGCCCCTGCCCATGGCAGGAGGAATTGGACGAAAGTATCTTTTAAGTTTCTTCCAGTCTAAACCATTCTATAATTCTCTAGTAAATATTGTAATGTTGTTTCATGAAGGACTAAGTATAATTTGTTAAAAGATTCCTGTGAGAGGTTTTCTTGTATTTAAGTGGGAATTACTGCCTTGGTTCCTTTGGCAGAAGGTCTGTGATCCCCTATGGTCACTTTCACCATGCTTCACAAGAATACAGAAGTAACATGGTACATGCAAAGCTAGTGGGACCAGTCTGTTCTTATTTATGAACATGAACTGATTTTCTTCACGCCACAGTAAGACTGGAAAGAAAGTAGGAGTGATATAGTTATTGTTTTTCCATCATAAATTAGTCTCTGCAGAGGATGACAAAATCAGCAGGGCTGCAAAGGTATGTGAATTACCCTGCCTTTGTATGGAGATTGGTTAATTTTTATGAAGTAGCTCTTCAAAAAAGACAGCACCCCAACAAAAGAATACTAAAAATGCAGACAGAGGTTTGTAAATTCACACTTCATTCATGTCACATATTAATTTTTTTTCCTCCAATATAGTTGTTGACTTTTGCATGTGTGCATGCTTTATGACTTGTTTTATAAAGAAGAAACACAGGGAAGCGGACAACAAAGCTTACATGGAATGGTGGTTTTATAAGTAAGACTTCTTCTCTCTGTTTTCCAGATTGAATATTGCATAAACATGGGTGCATTTTTGGATAAACCAAAAACTGAAAAACATAACGCTCATGGTGCAGGGAATGGCTTGCGTTATGGCCTCAGCAGTATGCAGGGATGGAGAGTGGAAATGGAAGATGCTCACACAGCTGTTGTAGGTATTCCCCACGGCTTAGAGGACTGGTCCTTTTTTGCTGTCTACGATGGTCACGCGGGATCTCGTGTTGCAAATTACTGCTCCACGCACTTATTAGAACACATCACTAACAATGAAGACTTCAGGGCGACAGAAAAACCTGGATCTGCTCTTGAACCTTCAGTGGAAAATGTCAAGAGTGGAATCAGAACTGGCTTTTTGAAAATTGATGAGTATATGCGCAATTTCGCAGACCTCAGAAATGGCATGGACAGAAGTGGCTCAACAGCAGTGGGAGTTATGATTTCACCTGAGCATGTATACTTTATCAACTGTGGTGATTCACGTGCTGTTCTCTATAGGAATGGACAAGTCTGTTTTTCAACACAGGATCACAAACCTTGCAATCCGAGGGAGAAAGAGCGAATCCAGAATGCAGGAGGCAGTGTAATGATTCAGCGTGTTAATGGTTCATTGGCAGTTTCTCGAGCTCTGGGGGACTATGACTACAAATGTGTTGATGGTAAAGGCCCTACAGAACAACTTGTTTCTCCAGAGCCTGAGGTGTGTGAAATTCTAAGGGCAGAAGAAGATGAGTTTATCATCCTGGCTTGTGATGGAATCTGGGATGTAATGAGCAATGAAGAGCTCTGTGAATTTGTAAGGTCTAGACTTGAAGTATCAGATGACCTGGAAACAGTGTGCAATTGGGTAGTGGACACTTGTTTACATAAGGTATGTAACTGTTTTCTCCAAACGGCTGTTCTGTAATTGTCTTCTGGTTAGATGGGTACAGTGTTAACAGCTGTTCCTGGCCTACTGTTCCCCTTCTCCAACTTTTCTTCAAAATTCTGTACTTGTTTGACTGTATGTCTTTGGAAAGGTGAAAGCAATTGCAAAAATAAAGGCTGTTTTTTTTTTTTCTCCCCAAGTAATGCTTGCATATAGTTCCAGCTCTAAATTTTGATTTTTAAATACAAAATTTGTAAAATTAATCTATTCTGAGCAAGGTGCTTTGTGTTTTTGTTTTCGAAGTTGGGTAGTGTTTGTATCCTTTGTGCAAAACCATTGTTGGCACCATGTCCTCTTCCAGATGTTTGTCTGTCACCTGTGCCCTCAGGTCACTGTAGCTTAGATGGAGTAACACCACCTTTGCATCTGAGCTTGCTTCCACTCCTCAGATTTAGTTTGAAGCGACTAGTAGCTGGTCTACATATGTTAAATAGGTATGAATTTCCAACATTCCCTGAAAAGTGTAACTCCTGCTAGTACAGAGTTCCTTTGTTAGGCCACAGACTAAACATGCACATTTGAGGGAAATGCTAAAATTCACAATTCTGACTCTAAAGGGTAAGTTATGTGTTTTTTCCAGAAATAGGGTTGTATTCCAGCATATATCATACAGTCTATGATTGATTTAAATGCCGTTTAAATTGCTTTTCTGATCAAGAGCTCAACCAGCCTTTTAAAGGAGGGTCGCTCTCGGATACTTCCTGTAAAACTGAGTGTTGACTACCTGTTTGTTTTCCAAAGTCAGATCCTGGATCTCTGTAACAATATTAGAATGTTCTTTTATGTCTTCAGGCGTGGATTCTACCACATAATACTAACTGATAGGTGGCCTCATATGCTTGCTACAAAAGGGAATGTGGGGTAACTCCTAAGCAGTATTTCTGAAGGAATTAATTCTGATGTTAAATTCTTAATTGCTTCAGGAGAAGGATTTATTGTGGTAGATGGTTAGGACTATCCAGTGTGAGTAATGGTACTTTATATTCTCCACAAAAAAAAAAGTGAAGCTAAGATTTGATTTTCAAACCAGTTTTGAAAGCAGTGGTTCAAATTATGATTCTGCTGGATCCCCTTGTAAGAGACTTAGAATTGTGTTTTTAAATTTGGCCATGAATTATAATTTTGAAAATGAAATATGAGCAGGAAAATGGTATCAGAATGTGCTAGTAAATAACTGGCATTAAAATTAGTCTCTAAAAAAGCCACTGGCTGGTATTTCTGAGCACATGATAGTCCGTAAGCTCAGCTTGGCCATACAAAACGTTTGTTTTATACTTACTTCAGGGTGCTGTGTGACATAGGTGCATTCTGATAAACGGATTTGTAATGCCTGTAATGGCTTACATGAATGCCCTGCAACTAAAACAAATTAGCTGCTTGAGCGAAGCTATTATAATAGAGTAGGGGAGTATTCTGCATTTCATTTTGCAACAGGAGTTGTTTTAAAATTTGGCTTAAGATAACATTACATGACCAGCTAATTTCTGACCTGTTTTATTGGTGCTATTTTTAAATGGTTGATATTTGAAGAGAAGTCCATTAATTATTTAGACTTCAATGCTAAGAATATACAGTCAAAATCAGTCAAATTTTATTCTAGTGAGCAGTGTAGTTGGGACATTGAGAGGTTCTTATTGATGAAAATACAGGACTTTTTCAGGGTTTATTTTTTTCCAGGTTTATCTGTAGTACTGTATTTGGAAAAAGTACAAATGTCATTAGAGTAGAAAGATGAAGAATGAGAGTAAAGATACTAACTTCTCTTTGTTTTTTGTCACATAGGGGAGTCGTGATAACATGAGTATTGTATTAGTTTGTTTTCCAAATGCTCCTAAGGTCACAGAGGAGGCAGTGAAAAAAGATGCTGAGTTGGATAAGTACTTGGAATCACGGGTTGAAGGTAAGAAATCCACTTAGTTCACTAGATAGTGAACAAATGACAGTTTGATTGTGGTAGTGAGCACAATAGTGTCATAACGATCTTGAGCGTGAAAACAAAAGCCATGAAACACATGATGCCACTTTATGTTGGGTTACATTCAGGCCTGGTTGTAAGTCTGAACTTTGGTATGTCAGGAAGAATGTTTTAGGCCATGTGCTTAGTTTACCCTGGTATTCTGCAAACATTTTCTTAATGTAAGCTTTTTTACTCCTCTCTTCATAGGTTCAAATGCAATTGCCAATCATGAAGTGTTGTATCTGCTGACTAAATTGTGATCTTGCGAATGTCTTGCTTATGAAATATTAAATGGGATGTTTGTACTATTTCTTGCCTTTTTCTGTGCAAATTTTTGACAGAAAGAAAAAGCTGTACTGAGTTTTGTGTCAATGTCCCGGTTATCTAGATAGCTGATGTAGCCACCCTGAATTTTAATGTATTTCTATGACAGTCTTCAGGTACAGGAGATCTCTCAGCACAGAGCTGTTGTGTGTGGTGTCTTCTCCTGTTTAAATGGGATCTCAATTGAAACGGGTTGTATATTTGTAATTTCTGTTGAGGTTAGACAGTGCTAGTGGTCACTTCAAATGCTAACTCTAGGCCTGTTTCTTGGAATTTGGCTTATATCCCAGGCTTCCTAGATGACACTAGTTAAGATAAATACCTGTTATCTTCTCTGTCAGAGTAGAGTACATGAGCTGTTAATAGGCTCTGGGAGGGAGCCAGGAGCAGTTGCCTTCACTGGCAGCAGTCAGGTGTGCACAGTTGTTACAGGTTAGTATTTCCAGCTTCTTGGTGCCTGCTGTCTGTTAGCAAATAGGTGAAAAATAGATGGAACTGCAGTGGATTTTATTGCTTTTATTAGTCGACGTTAAGATTAATAGAAAAGCTGTCAAATAATTTGTGATCAGTGTGTCTGGATTAACTAACCTATTAACTGATTATTTTTAGCTCTGTTATCACATTTAACTAAATAATATGTGTACCAAAAAGAATAGTTGAGAGTTTGTAGTCCAAACTGATGTGGATTCATTACAAATGTAACTCAAAATGATTGTTTAGCTTAAGTGCTTCAGAGAAATTAATTGCTCCAAAGCTTGAACTTCTGTTGCTTCAACTCTTGCCTTTTTTTTTTTTTTTTCCCTGCTTGAGTTCCCTGTGTCATTCTGTGTTTTGCTAATTGGACAAAGTTAAAGGCCTTTAAAAGGCAAGTATTTAGCAAGAAATTACAGCATATTTAAGAAATTCTGAGAAGGAATGGAGAAAGTAAATGAAATGGACTTCAGAAGAACTTGAAATACCTACCTTATTTCTAACAAAATTTTGCATTCATAAATTCTATGAAATTGTAATTTTGACACAGTCTCCTTAATTAAAAGGAAAAAAGTTGTGGGACTGCTGTTCACCTTACACATGTGCCTTGAATATTATTAGTTCAAAAACAATAAAAGCCTTAGCAAAATGTTTCAAACCACTAAGCAGCATGAGGAAAATTGTTTAGAAATGTGTTGGACTTTTTAAAAACAGTATCTGATTTAATTTAAAGGTTTAAGTAATGAGCAGCAATACTTTTCACTTTATAAAACCCCATGAGGGCAAGAGTATCTTCTCAGATGTTGGAGTTGGTAAAAGTTTTGGACGGTGGAGTTTTTTTAGTTAAGACATCAGCCTTAATCAGTTTTGTATTCGTCTTTTAACTTGGTGTAGAAAACAGTGCATAAAAGAGTTGTGCCTGAAAGGTTTAAATTGTCTTTGACTCTAAAAACATAAAGCCTGGTAGAAATGTTGTGACACTGATAATATGGATTTGTTTAAAATACCTTTCTGGAGGCTGACTATTCCTTTCAAAAAGCAAATAATGGCATTTGAACACAAATTAGCAAGAATAACATTTAAAAAATTTGTGATGACTTAACACCTCACAAGTTATATGCAATAACAATTACAGTTATACCTGTAGTAAAAACATTCTGAAAAAAAATAAGGTTGTCTTGGGACTACCAAGCTGCAAAGATAGATGCTGTCAAAAATGTAAACTATGAGTTCCCTTGGATGCCCTTCCTCTTTCACTTAATGACTAATACAAATCAGGGCAACATTAGAACTTAGTTCTAAATCCTTTGGGACTTCCTGAAGCAATTTTAGTTTGATCACTGGTGTTTGTTCTTAATGAACAGAACACTGTTCCATTTCTGTTCTCTTGTGGACCTTAAATTTCAAGCTGACTGTATGAACCCATCAAACCTTTTAGGCAGCAGTGTTTTTTCACTATTGTAGTTGGGCATTTTCAGCTCTGGCTCAGGGAGAAAAGCAGTGTTTAAGGCATGCTTTTGTTAGGTTTAAAAAAGTAAAAAATAAAAGCAGTTTCATACTTGCACAAGTAACATTTGTACTCTTTCCACATTTGTAAGTGGAATGCTGAGATTTTGTGTAGAGAGTTAAGTTAGTAGTTCCCTGAGATATTTCCAGAGTTCTTAAAAGAGAATTATTGTCTTAATACCAAGAGATTTTTTTTATTTTAACAGATTGAATCAGAAACAATTTCAGCAAGTCATGGCTTAGAGAGATCTCCAGTGGAAGAAATATGTACCAATGCTCTGTTGCTATTGTGGGTTTTGAGGCTGACAGAATGTGGATAACTGCATTCCAAAGCTGCCACTTGCAGAGCATACCAAAATACTTAATGAGGTTAAGCTTGTGCCTGAGTAATTTGTGACTCTGAGCACACCCCTGCTTCTGGTTTGAGTCATTTAATTGGTCCATCTCCAAAGCACAATCAGAGTTACAGACTGGTTTGGGTTGGAAGGGACCTTAAAGGTCATCTAGTTCCAACACCACTGCCATGGATGGGGCACCTTCCACCTGTGTTTTGGGCAGTAGTGAGGTTATGATAGGTCACTAATTTTTTCCTGCCCCTTGCAAACACTACTTTCTGCTCTCTGTTTTCAGAGATCCAAAGTTTGGTACAGAGAGAAAACTAGGCACAGAAGTCAATTCAGTTCTCTGATATGTTTTAGTTTATTTGAAAGAGTGTATCAGAATTGCAGTTAATAACAGACAAACCACAGAATTCCATAAAACCCCAAAAAAACCCCACTAACCCCACAAATCCTAAGTAGGGGCATATGATCTGTGTAGGCTTAAACAGTCTTACTGGTAAATCTCAGTTAATCCCCTGAGTTAGATGATGCATTTTACATATGTTTAATATACACCATATAAAAAACTGATTTCATCATCTGATAGCTGGGCATGAAAGGAGTCCTGGAACATGGAGAACTTGTAATACTATCTGATTGGGGACCTACATTATATAAAATTGGAGTAAAATTCCTACCTGTGAGTGAAGTGTTAGGCTTTTAGTGAAAAGTGTTTTAGAGGTAAAGTAGTAGTCTTTGTAGTGGACTTTCATGAATCAGGAATTATTCTTTAAGTGTCTGAATTACATTAGCAATGCAAAGGTAACTGTAACATCACAGAGATTAAGGTGAAAAATTTGTAAATGCCCATAAATCTGTTTCTGAAAACATTTGGTTTCTTTCTCTGGTGGCCTTTGTCAAGCAGATCCAGTGTGTATCTGCTAACTGATGTGTAATGACAACAGGTCATGCTTACTCATTTGCTTGATTCTTGATTTTCTATTAGGAAGCTGG
>VXBU01014508.1:165900-177147 GCA_013400315.1 Bombycilla garrulus
TTTTTTTTTTTGAGGGGACAGGTTCTGGATAAAATTACTCACTGTTAATACCAGGCAAAGAAAAAGATAATGATTACTTCATCCAGAATTCTTGATTTGCCACCCTCTAGAAATGGAGACAAGAGGCTGGTGGTTCAGTTCAGCACTCCCTGAGAACTCCTTATGCAGTATAAATGTATATGTTTCCAGTATCAAGAAACATACAGCAATCTTTAGCTGTGATTGCTTTCATTCCTTTAAGATGTAAAACCCTTATGCTTGCAATATTTAGAAAATGCTTGCTTTTGTAGTTCTTTATTATTAATTCTTGCTATTTGTCTGCTTTTCCTATGTACAGAACCAGATGTGCTCTTGGTATAAAAAGTATATATTCATAAGAAACATTTCCTGTCAAATGTATCTCAGCAAAATTATACTGTAGCAGTACAATTACTTCTAACTAAGTAGAACTGTACAAAAGGATGCACTTTATAAGAGGAGTTGTGGCTAATTTATGTGAGTATGTGGAAGAAGATATGTCTAAGATTCAGGCATATTTACACAGCTATCATTTCCTTTGCTAGCCATGATTCATCCTTAATGGATGGATGGATGATAATACACATCAAGTTTCATGGAGTAGTCTTTAATTTTAATCACTTCTAGTAGTAGTACCTGTATCTTATTCTTTACAAAGATTGTATGGTGCTGGCATAAAATTGGGACTTAGAAGAGTAATAATGCCGTATTTTTTACAAGTTAATATAATTATTCTGCAAGTGTTTGCTTTGGGGGGCTACAGATCCGCCTCCTGCGAAGTGGGTGAGTACCTTGCCAAGCACTTTGTTGATCTTGGTAGTCCTAAGAGAAGCCTGAGTACTGCTTGCTTCCTAGATAAGTGATAGACAAGGAAGGTTTAAATACCAGGAAACTTGGGATGAAGAGTTTGAGGTAGGTAGGTAAGTGGTGTGCTTTTCTACTAACTTAAGAAACTGCAGGCTCCAAGTCAGTCATCCAGAACATAATCAATTGTAAGGAAATGAAATTATTTGTTTCTTACCTTTGGATAGTAGCCAAGATGCAGAATGACTGAAATTTTTTTAGAGTGATACTTCAGAGGATTAATTCTTAATTCTTCTTCAAGAGATTTTGATCTAGAGCAGTGTCTACAGGAAGTAGTGCTTCATTCCTTAATTTAGTTGATTTTCAGAAAAATATCCTCCCTTAAAAATAGAAGACTTGTGTGTACAACTCCAAACCTTTTTATGCCATGGTAGTGGTTGAATGAGTAGAGGCTGATGACTGGAAGCTGGTAGCATTACACATGTGTGAGTGTATACACAGTTATTGCACATTCATCTTAACAGCAACCCTGATGAAAGAGAATAGGTGAAGATTTACTTCAGTTTAGGCAGTTCTTTTCCAAGCTGGAAGAACTTACTAGCACTGGACTTGACTTGTGTTATGTGTCAGCTTTGAAAATGGAATATAAATTGTAATTATTATTAAAATAAGTATTTAAAATTCTTCCTCATCAGTTGCATATTCTGTTTTGGCCACTTGAGTACTAATATTATCTCTCCATTATGTATCCTCTTGATTGCTTGGCGGTCAGAGTGTTTGTGCCCTGGAGATTCAGGCCCTTGAGGGTACAAGGTGTTGCTCACAAGGAAATGTGGCAGAATCCCAGGGAAGCATTGGTGTGGTGGCATGTAATGTGCTGCACTGCAAGGGGAAGCTAACTGAAACAGACTCCCAGCTGCTGTCTTGTTCAGAGGGAACAGGCTGCTGTCTCCAGGGTATTTTATTCTGTTCACAGTCTCCTTCTGAATTTCTCTTAGAGAGAAAGGCTCCATGCATACTGACAAGACAGACTGAATTTAAGCTCTGTTCCACCATGCAAAGACTGTTAACCTAAAATGTAAAGGATGTTTTCCTGTTTACATGTGACTTTTTCATAATACCTTTGTTAAAAAGTGATTAATATCTTATATTTCAGTGTTTTAGCCAATGGGTGGTATTAATTCAGGATTTCTTGTGTTTTTAAATTAGAAATTATGGAAAAATCGGGTGAAGAAGGAATGCCTGATCTTGCTCATGTTATTCGTATTTTAAGTGCAGAGAATATCCCTAATTTACCACCAGGAGGTGGTTTAGCTGGCAAGTGAGTACAGTACTGGAATTTCTTGAACTTTAAATTCACTGATGCTCTTTCATTAAAATGTTTTTAAGTTTTCTTACTGTGGTAGCTATACTCAAATCAAGTTTTTTCTATTTGAAGCTAGTTTACCTTTTGCAATATATAAACATTTGTGTCACTGTTCTCATTCCAGAATGGTAAAGAGGAAACACATAACTGTATTCTGGTATATAACCTATTAATTTATTATTTCCATATGGCCATTTCAAAACATAAAAATATAAGTATTCTTGTCTTTTTACTGCTTTATACTTGAGAGCTGTCAAACAATGTGAATATCAAAATACCAGGAGACCAGTTTTCCTCATGTCGTGTTTTCCCAACCACCTAATGTCCACTATAAGTTTGGAACAGTACTTATTTGCTCAGTACTTATTCGCTTAATTTTCTCAGAAGAATTTTTTATTTTAGTCCAAAACTGAATTGTAGATAACCAAGAATATTGAACTAGAATATGCATCTTAAAATTTGACAGGAATAAACCTTCAGAAATTACATTGGTTTTCTGGGGATCCCAATGGTGATGTTCTGGCAACATATAACTTAAGAATTTTAATGAAAAGAATTTACAATTACATATACCATTGTTAATCTGGAATTCCCCAGACAGTAGGACTCATGATTGTTCCCTGGCATAGAGCATGTTGTTTTTGGCATATTTGTATTTTACAGATAGGAAGTCCTGTCCGCTGAGCGCTTGTGCATGTGTGTACATCTATTTTCATTGCATGTACTTGTTAATGAGCACTGATTGCCAAATCTTTGTAGCCTTGGAGGTATCTGTGCATTCTGGGCCTTTTTTTCCACTTGAGTGTATTCCAGGCATTCAGAGAAGTTTTGGTGTGCCTGTTCTTGGTGCCTCCCAACTGCTGTGTTTTGTTATTTTGCTCATTAATAACTACATCATGTACTGCTGCACTATTCTGGACCCTTGACATATAAATTCTGTTTTAATTTGTTGTGATCCAGGTTATATTTTCATGGACTTGGTTCAGAATTTGCATTTTGGTGCCTTTCTCTTCATCTTGACTTTGCAAGTCCCCTGACTTCAGGGGTCTACCTGCAGTTTCATTCAAGAGAATAATATACAGTATTAAATAACTTGTTCTTGGCCTGCAAACTTGGGACAAAGACAGGCAGTGACATATGTAACTTCATTTTACTTGCAGGAAATTAATGGAAGTCTTGGGAAAAATACTGCTGCACAACCCAAATCTACATACTGTGTAACTTAAAACTTTTGTCCTAACAAGAGAATATTCTTTTTCTTGAGGTCATCATCCTGGGATGTTACCAGGTCATGAAGAAGTTACACTTTGTCCTTGTGTTTGAACTCCAAGACCTGGCTCAATTAGGTTTCAAAAAGATCTCGTCTGTGCCTGTCATCTACAATTTTAGTAACAACTAAAGTTGCTCCTGATTTTTAGTATGTCTGAGCTGGAGAAATGAAATTGGGTGTTACTGTGACTGGAGTATGTTTGCAAACCTTAAGAATGCCTTAAGTAGCTCCATTTATTTTGGCACTGTGTAATTCCTTCTTTCAAGCTTCTCGCTTATGTAGAAGCCCCTGCTGGCCCACTCTTTGAGACAGGAGATGTACAGGTGTCAACTCAGGTGTCAGCTCTGCTGTGGTCAGCTGATGGTGCTGTTTTATCCTCTAAAATCTTACTCTCCAAAGACTGTTTTCTGGCTTGACTCCAATCCCCCTTCAAATGCTGCCTCATGAATGGAGGTTTGTTGCTGAATTAAACAAAACTCCTGAGCTCCTCTGGCACCTGGGCCTTAGTAGTTCCACTTAACATCTCGCTCCTGAGTTTCCCATCAAAGAAAAGTGTAGAGAGAGACACTGGTGAAAGAAAGAAAAGTGGAAAGATAGGATAATTCCCAAGGAGCTAGCTTTCATGCCTATTTAAAGTCCCTGCAGTGGCTGCCTCCTGCTTCTGTGGCAGCCTTGCTTGGATTGTCCAGGCATTTCCTATTACATTGTGGAGGTGCCTTTGCTTTATGTAGTACAAGCATTTACTCAGAATTGTGCTATTCCTCTGTCACTAAATGAGGAACTAAATGGAGAGAACCCTTTCTTCTATCACAGGCAAAAAGATTCAGTTTCTTTTCTATAGGAAGATCTGCCATCAATTCCAATGGATCCCAAACTACCTCAGATATGCAACCTTTCCAGATTTCTTAAATATGTTTAGAAGGAGCCTCATCAAACTTGTAGCATTCTCAGTATTCTGGGGCAGGAAGTTCTGTTGCCTCAAGAGCCAAGTGTATTTGAGATATTTGCTGCTGATTTGATGTCTGATGCCTTTGTGCTCTTTAGAAGAGTGAACAGTTGGTGCCCCTCATCCTGTAAGATAGAATTTTTAGAGATCTTGGTAACTTCCAGACTTAAGAGTCTTAGTCCAAGTAGCAGTTCGTTTTCTTGAAGCTGTCAATTTTGATCATATTTATTATAACTGTCTGAATGTTTCCCGGTTTTAACTTTGATTTGAAGATGTGAGTACATAACCTTTTTTGCATCAGAAGTCTGTTTATATGATGGGTTTTATTTTTGCGAACTTCTTTGTGCTTATTTTGACTGCCTGTGAAAGTGTAGCCTTAAATGGCACTGCTACAAAAAATGTCTAGCCTAGTGGCTTTTGTGTTTTCATTTCTACAGCGTGAATTGACAATAGAAAACACATCTCAGAGGTTGTATACTCTGCACACCACACTTCAAAATTTTGTAGGCAAGTTGTAACCTGGGTATATGTAATACACTGAACTGTCTTCAAGTTCTACATCCAGAAATAAGGCAAGAAAAAACAGCAAACTGGAACAATTTTTTATAACAAGCAAAATATAAGTTTAAATGTTACTCCTAAGAAAATCTGAGTATGCAGCTCTAAAAAGAGGTCTTGGAGAGGGTAAGGTAAGAAAATGGTTTTACTTTGCGCAGTCGTTACAAATCTTGACCAGTTGCTAGATCCCGAAATTCTTATTGGAAGTGAATTAAGACAGTGTGGATTTCATCTTTTTAAAAGACAGATTAAAAGAAAAGTACCTTAAACACTTCAAAAATCTCTACTTTGATCTAACTCTTCTCAATGTTTTGAAATCCTTTGTTTTACCTAATATTTATTTGAAACTTCTCTTTTTAGGCGTAATATTATTGAAACTGTGTATACTAGGCTGAATCCACACAGAGACACTGAGGGGGTAAGTTCCCATTTTGATTGCTACACCTCTTTGTTAATGTAAACATCAAAATTGTCATAGATTAAGCAAAAGTTCATCACTAGGAATAAATTATTAGAAATACAAGATACATATTGTAACATCCTGCTAATTTTTACCTTGCTTTGGATGGATTTGATATAGAAGTTCTTCCTCTATAGGACAAAAAACTGACACCCAGTTCTCAAAGACTTTTTAAACATCTAAATGACTACCACTTTTTCAGTCAAACCGGTGAGGCAACAGTGCAGGGTTTTTCTAAACTACGGTTTATAATTGTGAAAAATTAGTAATCAGCAAATCCGTTATTAACTAGCTGTTATGTCTACTATCTGTAAATGTAGTACAAGAGGGGGCAAACACTTCCTTTGTCTTCTGTAAGAAGACCTTGGGACACTGAATTTAAAATATTATAAGACTAATACTGATATTTTCATAGCATTTACACTATCTTTTCATGTCCCATCTCTACTGGTCTAAGGAAAAGTCATTTTAGATTACTTCAGTTATGGCTAAAATGGCTTAGATTCTTCCCATTTCCTATGAAGTTGAATTTTAAATAGTATGTTGAAATAATGTTTATTGTACCTCTAAACGTGATCATTAGGTAGCTCTTAATGTTAGTGTAAACAAGAACTAGTGTTTCTATCCATTGTGGTTAAATTTGCTTAAAAACTGTGAAAAACTGAAGAACTGGTAAAAAACATCAGTGCTTGTAAACGTTGTAATTTCCTGTACAGTTAATGTGAACTGTTTTGTGGAAGCACCATTCCTATTCTAGTAAGTCCTTTGTGATATTTTTTCTTCTGAGATGGCTAAAAGGCCCTTAGTCAGGTAGTTATTACAGTGAATGGTGTTACACTTGAAATACCTTGAAATTATCAGTTGTGCACCTTGAGATAGTAAATATGCAGTTTCACCACAATTGTTACGGTCTTTTGCATTGTCTTCTTCTCAACTGCCTATATTTGATCTATTATCTTCAGTTAGAAAGCTTTGTGTGGGTGGAAGAGGCCACTGTTTTGTTAGCGTACAAATAGAGAAGAAGTCTCTTAACTTCTTAATTTTTTAGGATTTGTTCCTTTGACTAGTTTGAGAGTGATAGGATATACTTTTTTCATTTCACTTCGAAGAGATTGTGCAACAGTACCCCAAACCGAGATACACAAAATTTTCCTCTTTTCAGCTTCTTTAGTCCTTCAGGAAACTCTGCACCTCTATCAGCCTGCTACTGCTTTTTTTATTTAGCCAGAACTTTCCCTGCTTTTTTGGGAAAAGTTACTAGTATATGTGGCTTATCTAAAAATGAAATAAAATTTAATACAGCAGAGGTTTTGCAAATCAATTGGTATTTAAAGAAAAAAACCTGAAAGTTTGTCTAATGATTACATTTTAGAAATGTTATATGCCATAGTTGCATTTATGATGCACCTATTTTGAGTCTAGATTTACTTCTTGCAAGTTTCCTGATGTGCAGTAAGCATCTGTTTGTCTATTGGCTCCTTTCAGGAAATGTTTGTGCATCATATATTTTAATTTCATAAAATGAGGTAGCTAACCTAAGTATGCATTTTGCTCCTAAAAGAATATACCATTAACAGCTTTGACCTTTTTTGCCATTAAAACCCCTCAGCAGTTGGTTTGGCTTTTAATTTGGTTTCTTTAAAAAGAAGTGTGAACAGTGGACTGCAGTCTGCTTCCTACATTTTTCTTATGTTGCTATAGAAGTGCAAATCTGAAATATGTGTTTAAAATAAGTGGTTTAAATTCTAGTTTGATCTTGTGATAGCATGTCATTTGCCAGTTAGCACCTTGGTTCTTTTCACCCTAAGTGATATTGGCCCAGAGCGGTTTGAGAGGATGAACTCCCCCTTGGTGAAGGATACGATTCCTGTTTGCATCTTCCCAGCAGGTTATCTTGATGTCCTTGAAGTGGATGAATCTAATGGGTCTCATCTCTGACACAAGGAAACATGACTTCCTTGCTGGTCTTACTCAGTTTCAGGTGTATGTGTAGTGATCTTGTAGCCTGCTGAACTGGATACTGTAGATGTAAAGGGAAGGAAGCTGATCAGTTATTCAACATCAGACTCTTCAGAAGGTCTGCACATAGTGATAATGTTGCTCTCACATTTAAACAGGAAGCAAAGGTAGGAAGGAAACAGAGCATATCCCAATGATGACATTGCCAAGTGAGGTGAAATCTGGCCAATGAGGTTCCCTTTTAAACTAGGATGAGGCAAGAGCAGATGTTCATATGACAAATTAGATGCTAGAGACAGGAATGCTGAGCCTTCAGAGCACAGAGGTGCACTTGACTTGCACCTGAGTATCCTTCTTCCTGTGTAGTTAACAGTGCACCCATGTCTGCTGAGCGTGGGTGTTGTGCAGAATACTTCCCTTACTGACTGCAAACTCTGCCTGTGGCAGTAATCTTCCAGCTTATGATTGGATATAAGGCTAGAGCAATTTTTATCAAGGCAAAATAATAATGTAGTTAGTTGCTAAAAATGTTCATGCAAATGACTAAACAAACCCCTCCAAACCACACAAACAACAAATAATCAGATGAACTTTTGAAATTAAGAATATGGCTTCCTTCTAAAGACTATACATCTTAGCATCTAACAATTTTAAAATAGTTACTGTGAGTTCCTGTGAACTGGATCATAATAGCTTTGCAAGTTAGCTCTTAGTATATAAATTAAAATCTTGGTTGTATCTCTTTGTAGGTTAGCTTTGTTTTACTCAGCACTGTAAGTATTTCAGGTAGCATTGCACTTACTTTTTTGGGGTTTTTTTGTTATCCAAACTTATAATAGTAGATTTTTTTCCTTCACATGTGCGTTTTCTGAGTAACCTTAACATAGAGCCTAAGTAAGGAGCAAGAGTCTGAGAAATAAAAGATTCCTTACTACAGCAGTATGCAGAGATCACAAGTCTGGCTTGAGGGTATAGCAGTTCTAAGTTTTTTCTGCTAGGAATCTCAGCAGATTACAAGTATTTTATAAATCTAGGGCTGGAGAGAGCCCTGTGCTGTGGTTGCAATGAATAATTTTACCATTGTTTGAGCAGAGACTTCTGCTATAAATGTGGTTGCTTGTGCCCTTACAAATATGAGTGAAAGCACAGAAATCTTAGGTATTGGGGCCTGATGCTTTTAAATCTTTAAAAGGAATTTAAAAGAATGTATTCATAGCTAAATAGTTGTTAGCACTGTGATGTTACAATACCACTGAAGAGCTGTTCTACTTCCTGTGTTAAAGTACTACTCTTTCTCTGTGACTCTACTTCTGACCATTTTAATTTTTTGATGTGTTCCTAAGACTAGGAGACTACTATCCAATTAGAGTACTTCACAATATGTAAATATCCTTAAACACAAGGAACAATGTTAAAATTACAGTAACTGTGTTAATAGTTCCAGTGACATTTGCTTAAAACAGCCTTTGAACATCTTGAAATCAATCATGTTTCTCTCTTGTTTTTACTAATAATACACTCTGGAAGTTGGCTGAACCAAATCATATGCCATTAAGGGCTGCTACACATAGAAAAATGTAAGTTGACACAACCCTTACACCATTCTCACAACATTGTAAATGTAGTCTTTAATACATAGCAGCCCCTTTCATACACATAATTTAATAGCACAAAACTTGTGTAAAAATTGTGAATGGTCATGTTGAATATAGCTAGCACAAATTTAGTCTTGATTTTATGGTGAGCACTCAAGTTGAATTGAAATGTGAAGGAAGACAAATGCTACCTTGCATGATAACCATCGTTTTCAGGGACCTGTTCTAGCCATGCATCATCAGAGAGAAATCTCTATCTGTATAGACTATAATATACAAAAGAGGCAGTTTCTGTCCTACTCTCTATGGGCTTTTTTGTCTGTTAGCACTAAGGGACACAAGGGAAGCACGAAATAGCCTGCTGTAAAATAGGGTGCAACGCCATGCAGGATCTGAGTTTGAATATCAAATGCTAACAGCATTGCTAATTCAACTCCTACCAGCATTTGAATTGCTTAGGAGCCTCAGGGCTGCTATTATATTGCTTATTGCTTTTACTCTTCAGTGTTGCATGGAGCAAAATTATTCACTTCAGTCTGCCAAAGGAATTTTTAAAGATCTTGGTATTGTGAAATGTGGAAATTTCAGGGTGTATGTGTGCTAATGTCAACCTCAGAGCAAAACTGGAGTAGATGAAATATGGAATTTATATGTTCTCTGAATTTACAAAAAAAAATGGGAAGTCTTCATCTATGTTACCATGTTTAATATTAGCTAGGGATATACATAACTCAGTTTTTTTCTTTGTCAAACCAAGAAATGGGATACATCTGTAGCCTCTTCTTGGTGCCCTGGGTTTTCGCTGTCTTTGTGCTTACAAGGTATTAAAGCAGTTCCATTTCATACATTAAAGCTGCCTCCTTTAGTCCTCACTGTGCTCTTGAAGAGAAGAGAGTATTGAATTCTTGAATATTTTTACATTTGAATATGGAAATGCTAGTACATGGGAGTCAAAACATCTCAAACTAAGACCAGCAAACCACTGTGGAAGTATGTCTCTTATTTCCTGAGCAAGTTAAACTTAGAGGGATGCCATTATGTGCTGTAATACTCATTTTTGTGCTAAAATCGTTCCCATTTTAACTTGGACTGTGCTTACCAGTCCTGGGGCTTTTATTCCAGCAACATTACATGGAACATGCAAAATCTTACTGATCCTGGGTATTTTCTCAATACTGCTATTAAGCTTGTAAAATGAATGACAGCAGTACTTGTAGTTAGGAAGCTTTTGGACTACATGACAGTAAAATGAGGTCAGCATGAAAATAAGGCTGCCTGGATTGTGCTTCTGTCTTGCCAAATGTGCCAGCTTCCAGAGATATAGTTTCATTTGTCTAGATTGATAAGTTGCTAGATATTAATAATTTAAAATGTACTGTTCCCTTAAAGCAACAGTACTGCTTTAGTACTTGAAAGTGAAAATATCATGTCAAATATATCAGTGTCAAAGCACAGCAGCAGATATGCAAGTCTATCACCAAAAACCATTTTTTTTCAATTGAAGGCTTGTAACCAAGCAGGTCATTTGCTGAGGAGACTTCCATTCCTTAACAGCACTCAATACTCAGATTTAGTGCTGTATGTTCTTAGGTTTGACATTAAATAACTGTTCTACTAGTTTTTCTAGGCAATTCACAGTCTGTCCCAAAGGTCTTACGTTGTTCAAATACCAGCATTCCCTGTGCTCATGGGTAGCTGCTTTTTTGGCAGCATCATGCATGCAGAAACCAGACTGTTCACTAAAACACTGAGCATTTATTTTGATGCGATGCTTCAACTAAACTGCTATCAGTAGAGCTGTCTGTTCTCTGAGTTTTTCACAGAACTGTACTGCTATAGGCTGGGCAGGAATTCACAATTAAGTATATTGACCTGGTGGCTAAAGAAGCTTAAATTTTCAAAATTTTCCACTGATAAAGGACCAAAGTTGTGGGGGGGTATCATCTGTATTTATCAAAGACATTTGAAATAAAGATGGAGTTAATTGGGAGGAGGTACTTTGACTGGCTCAAAATTAATTGAGATGGTTAGAAGTGCTGGTTTCATAGTTATAATTTCTTCAATTACGTTTTTTGAAAGGATGAACATGAAATACATCGTTCCAAGTTGTATGTTCATAATAAGGTGTTTTTATTTGAATAGAGAGATGTTTTCTCAGTTTGAAAAAGAGATTGGTTTTTCGGTTTGCCTTTTTTTTATTATTATTTTTTTTTAATGTGGTTAGAAAATCTTTTAGTTTAACTACTGATCTTTTTGGGGTGTTGAATCTCA
>VXBU01014508.1:177181-223505 GCA_013400315.1 Bombycilla garrulus
GAGCCCGAGCCGGCCCCAGCCCCGGCCCCGTCCCCGGGCCACGCCGGCCCTGCCCCGGCAGCGGCCCCGGCCCCGGGCAGCGACCAGAGCGGCGAGCAGCGCGCCTGACTGACACCCGCTGCGCGCCGCCGCTCCCTCTGCTTGGAGCGCGACCTCGCGCACTGCCGGCCTGCGAGAATGTTCGGCTTCACTGCAGTTATGTGTACAGATTGTTTATACGGAGCTCTTGCTTCCTTAGAAGTTCGACTGCTGTGGGATTTTACGGTAATTGCATCCGAAGTTGTGTAGCAGGACTTAACTTCCCCATTTGAGATTTTGATTTTCCTTTTTTCAAATCCTGTGTCACCAACAGGAATCTAACATGAGTACGCAAAAAGCCATTTTAAAACTTTTTCCTTTGAGAAGCGTTATTAAATAGTTTTAATGGCATATTTTTGCTCATTGTAAAGTAATTTACGTCTTAGTTGTATCTTTTGTGCGATTTAATTGAATGATACAAATTATTCACTTTTTTTCCCCCAGCATCCTGTACTGCATGTTTGTGTTTGGTTTGTGTATAGTTTCCATTACAGCTAAATTACAAAAGCTGTTACATTTTACGTTGTCACTTATGAAACGTTTGATTTTTTTTTTTCAGTTTAGATTGTATCTGGTGTTCATCATAATTACTGATTTTCTAGACAATGGTATTGTTACTTCTCAAGTTATAGCATAGCTTACATCCAGAAATTAAAATGTACTTAATACCTAGTGTCAAGTTACAGTAATTTGTGACAAAGTGAAAATAAAGAATATGCTGTGGAATAATATCTGTATGCATATTGACTCTTTTAAGCAAGTAATAAACTTTCTTTGAAGTGTTATTCTGACATGACTTTGAAAGTTTTCATAGCTTCTNGTGGTTAGAAAATCTTTTAGTTTAACTACTGATCTTTTTGGGGTGTTGAATCTCAACCGAAGGAGCCCGGCGCGGCCGAGGAAGGCGGAACGCAGGGGAGGTTGGTGGAGGCGCTGAGGCAGATGCGGATTAATCACAGGGGCAACTACCGCCACCTGCTGGAGGAGATGCTGGCCGGGTACCGCCTGGCGCAGCTGCAGGGCTCNTCCCTCTGCTTGGAGCGCGACCTCGCGCACTGCCGGCCTGCGAGAATGTTCGGCTTCACTGCAGTTATGTGTACAGATTGTTTATACGGAGCTCTTGCTTCCTTAGAAGTTCGACTGCTGTGGGATTTTACGGTAATTGCATCCGAAGTTGTGTAGCAGGACTTAACTTCCCCATTTGAGATTTTGATTTTCCTTTTTTCAAATCCTGTGTCACCAACAGGAATCTAACATGAGTACGCAAAAAGCCATTTTAAAACTTTTTCCTTTGAGAAGCGTTATTAAATAGTTTTAATGGCATATTTTTGCTCATTGTAAAGTAATTTACGTCTTAGTTGTATCTTTTGTGCGATTTAATTGAATGATACAAATTATTCACTTTTTTTCCCCCAGCATCCTGTACTGCATGTTTGTGTTTGGTTTGTGTATAGTTTCCATTACAGCTAAATTACAAAAGCTGTTACATTTTACGTTGTCACTTATGAAACGTTTGATTTTTTTTTTCAGTTTAGATTCTATCTGGTGTTCATCATAATTACTGATTTTCTAGACAATGGTATTGTTACTTCTCAAGTTATAGCATAGTTTACATCCAGAAATTAAAATGTACTTAATACCTAGTGTCAAGTTACAGTAATTTGTGACAAAGTGAAAATAAAGAATATGCTGTGGAATAATATCTGTATGCATATTGACTCTTTTAAGCAAGTAATAAACTTTCTTTGAAGTGTTATTCTGACATGACTTTGAAAGTTTTCATAGCTTCTGATGTGAATTCATGGTGTTCATTAGTTTGTGTAAAGCTTTGAGTGATTTTGGTTTTGGAACATTCATCATAATCCTGTATTTGGGCAACATTTCTCAGGTTCAAGCTAAACACCAGCCATATAAATGAATAAACTATTCTTCTAAAGTTTGCCTTCTGCCAAATCTTTTCCTTGACTCTTGGGGTACAACACGTACGCATACATCCATGTGGGTAGGTCAGTGATAATACTGGGACTTTGCAGTAGTAGTAGCTCATCTGCTAGTAAGTGTAATCTGGAAGTCTTGTGTCAGTTGTCAAGTCATAACAACACTTGCACAAAAATATAATTGTTCAAAATAGGTACACATTTCACTGCTTTACTGAGAATGACCCTGTAGGGATTTCTTTTGGACCAGGAATACCTGAGAAGCTGTGTTCCGTAGTATTTTGTGGAGCCTTTTTTTTGTTTCTTTTGTAGTCCACAGATGTAGTGTCTATTGATAGTTGTGATTTAGTACAATTTTAGGTAAATCTTGGTTTTAAATCATTCTTCTATATAAGAGCTTTACTGGATTCATGTTTTATAAAAGTAAATTCCATCGTGATGTTGACAAACAGGAAATATTTGTGTGTGGAAGTGGGCAGATATAGAAAACGAGGAAAATGTCTTCTGTCTTACGTATGCTATTATTCTTCTTAGTTATGCCACTGAAATCCAAAGTGCATCAAAATGTTTTCATTTGTATTGGTGAGTAGTAATGTTTCTCCTCTTCTTTTCCTGTAGGGTTCTGGAGATCTAGAAGATCCGTGGTAGCCTTACAAATCTGCTAAAATGCTTTTGATTCTGAGAGGGGGAAAAAAACTTTTAAATCTGATTTCTTCAATACAAGGGAAAATTTCTGGTGGATTTCCAACATTTTGTGAAATGGGCAGAAAGATATTAGAATTTTCCATCATTTGTTCATTTTTGTGTTTTCTGATATTGCCACTCTTAGCATTGCCTGTATTACAGTATTTTTACCAGCCTCAGGCATACTGATAACATCTGTAATGAACTTTGGCCCTAAAAAAGAAGGAAGGAAGGATTTTTCTCTCAGCAGATCGGTGTATGTACCTGAGGTGCACGGGATTGTAGGTGTACTCTGAAGATACACTGTGGCTAAATGAAACATGCAACACACAAGCATGAGAGAGAGAGTACAAATATTTGTTTGAGATGTTTCTTATTTCACTTTACCGAGTTGGAAGGCTTTGCAGCTCTGTGGCTTGGAAGTAATTTCAATTGGGCAATACGCTATCAGATGTGTATTTTTTTTTTAATTTTCCAGTTTTACCTGTATTACCAGACCGTTAGGTTTCCCTGCGGTGTCCAAATTGTGATACGTTGCCTACTGCTTGCTTGAAGATAAGTGTATTTGGCAATAATATATGAAGATTCTAGGCATCTAAAACCAGTAAGAATTTTACGCATGTGTACAACACACCCTTCAACTCTTGCTAGAGAAAATCTTTTTAAAAAAACCAAACTGGTGAATTTATAGCTAGTAGTGACTTGCTTTGACATCTCTCACAGCTGCAGGTTTTTTAAAAAATGCTGAAAATTTGCCTTTATTATAATGTAAATTGTGATTATTTTTTTGTTCTATATGTGGTTTTCTATAGTTTTTGATTTTTTTTCAGCTTAAGATACAGACAGAAGTCTTGTGTAATATGGGTATAATTTTTAATTGTTTGCATTATTTTCAAAGTTCAAATTATCACTTTGAGATTACTATAAATACACTTAAAATTATCTATTTTAAATTAAGAAAATATTAGAGATATTTTCATGGGTTCAATGACCTTTCATTTTATAAGCAATGGGCATGGTACAGAGTGGCTGTCATGTAAGGTACTTGAAGATTCTTAGTTTAATTCTATTTTTGCAATAACCTTGACTTTTTTTCTGACTTCTTTGAGTTGTGCATGTAATGAGTCCAGTAAATGCTGAAAATGGGGAAGAGTAAAGTATTTATCTAAAATAAAAGCTATTGGGGAGGGGAAACAATGAATGTATCCATCTGTACATGATTTACATGCTGTGGATGCCTTGTAAACATTTTCCTATTTGTTTAAACTGTGTTTCAGCGAGGATGTAATTGCCCTTGTGTGTAGTTTTAAGCTAATGACAGTCATCAACTGGTTTTGTGTGAAATTAAATTCATGGTATTTTTCTGTAACTTTATCCCCATGGTGAGTCTGTAAAAACCACACGCTCTTTCATACTGACGCCGAAGGCCAGCTTTTCCAGTCATTTTGATTCACTGTGTATCTGATTTATTATTTTTTTTGGTCTAGAGAGGATTATTGCCACAGTATATTTTATTTATTCATTAGATTTTAGCCTTGTAAGTTAAAGTGTTTTAAATGATGATGTTAACAGGTATTTGTCCCTTTACTGGTTTTTTTGGGGTTGTTAAAAGATAGGGAATGAAGAATGCAAAATGGTTTATTGTTCAGACTGTCCGCTCTGGTCCAACCCTGTACTGATAGTACCTTCCCAGTATGATATTGTGATGTTTCATACAATACAGTGAACATAACCAACTTGTTATCTTCAATAAAGGATTGCTAAAACAGTGTGACATGCTTTCTATTTTCTTGGGAAGGACTTACCAAGAGGATGCAAGTGTTCCATATAAAAAGATAACCCAGTAAGATTTATGTATTTCTGTTGGTTCCGTAGCAGATGTGCCCATTTGTCTCAGAAAATCACAAGTGGGCTTCTCTGTGGGAGGAATGAAAGGGCAAACAACAACATTTACTGCTCCTAGGACAAATCCATCCCAAGTTCAGCCTTAGTTCAGCTATGGGAGAGCATTCATTTAAAGACTAAAAATTCAGATTAAACTTGACTTTTGGTCAACTCATTTCTTGAAGTGTCTTAAAGGTCTGAACTTAAACCTATGGCATTTCACTTTTGCACAGTTTTGAATAAAAATTTCTCTGATGTTAATGCTTTCATGTTAGAACTTTTACAGATTTTCTTTAACTTTCCCAGGTCTTTTTTTTTTTAATTTATTCATGTAGCTTTTTAGCTGAGTGGAAAAGGAGAATGGAATCCTCCATGATATTGATACTGCAGGGTAATACCCTGCCTGAATAGTTAGTGTTACTGTAGAATGGACATCTTTATTAACAACCTGAAGATTTTTGAGTCTACAAATATGTAACTTCTTTGAACTTTCTTGTTGGAATTGCTTGTGCAGCATAACCCTTGAGGGCTTTCTTCATGAGCTACAATCTTAATGCCTTGTTCCACTGGCAAGATTCTGGTGCTCCATGGGCTCCAGTCCCGTGAACACTCCTGTGTGTAGATTTTTTAGATTAAGTGGATAATCTCCCTCAAGTAGAAGGGCTTATGCTTAGTAAAGCTTATACACAGGTTTTTCAAAGAGAAGGATAATAGCTTGCACAGCTACATCAAAATGTAAATCAAGACAGCTTTTTTCCTCTAAATTATCACCACTTGCCATTCATGCATCCACTTGGTTATGAATTCTAGTCATGTCTTTAGTTTAATCAAAATACTGTGTAGATTTCAGCAGCATGGGAAAAACTTTGCTTGTTAACTTTGTATTCTTAGTGTGAGAAATCTGAATGAATAATGAAATTTGTTCATGGATTTGCCATAACTTGTCAACATTTTAAAATTACACTGTCTTTAATTTTGTTGCCACCTGGCGATATACTTACACAGAACACTGAGAGTGAGAAGTACCTCTTCCACCTGGGGTCTTTCTGTTGTGTCAAATTCGGCTTGATTTCATTTTTATGACTTCTGTAACAGAAGCAAAGTAGTCCATGTCAGTTCTCAAATCTGCTCTCTGAGCAAAATAAAGATCTGTTTTAACTGCTCCTCATTAACATGTTAAATGGAATAGGGGGTAATGAAGTAGATGCAAATGTAAGTGATATCACTCTGACCTCAGAAGTCTCACGTTAAGGGCTAACTACTGTCACAGTCTCCTCTTAATAGGCTGGATCTTCATGTGGTTATTCGAGCCTGCATGCAAACCTTTGCAAGACTTGGCTAAAATATCCATATTTTTCATGGCCCTGAATGTGAGTCTGATGTTATTGGGGTAGTTTTTTTAAAAAAAAACAACAAAACCACAAAAGTAACAACAACAAAAAATGCAAAACCATAAAACCAAACAAAAAAAACCATAAAACCAAACAAACTCTTAAGTTGTTGATTATTTTAACACATCAGAGGCTGGCTATTAGTGGCTAGGTAGTTTCTTGGTATCATGTGTAAAGTGAAGTTCAGTCAGCCACTTCATCTCTGAGCTTTTGTATACTGTCAGCCATAATCACCAGTTTAAATCTTAAAAGGTAAAATTAGCCCCAGAAAACCAGTCATTTTTCTTTGGCACTTTGAGTGGAAATCAAAAGCAATAGGAACTCCAGATTAGTTACAGCGTTGAACCAAACTGTAGTAGGCAACTTTTACCTCTGGAAGATGAATCTAAAAGCAATGCTGCCTATCACTTGATATAGGCCTATAATGACCAAAAAAAAAAAAAAAAGGGCCACAATGCTAAGCAGGTTTTAATTATCAACTAATTTGCAGTTTGCTGGCTAGAGGATTGTCTGAAGGCTTGTTGCTTTTGGCTCTTTGTAGTTCTTTTCTAGCTGTAAACTGAAAATGAAGTTAGAGGGAGCTGCACTTGTGCAGGTAAGCGACTCCATGGGATACTCCTGGAGATGAAGCCAGTTTGACAAAACCACAAGCAAGGATCCAAAGCCACTGAATTTATGCAGTCTAATCCAGGTAAGTATGGAATTTATGCAGCTGAGGTTTCATCTCTCATGCCTTGGTAACCAGTTTTCTCAGTGTGCCAAAATGAACTTGTCCTGCCTGTGTTTGTTTGGGCTGTTGCTGTGCAAACCTGATTTAGCTCTTCTTGGTTTGTGCTGTCTCATGTTTGTACCTGGCTGCTTCTCTGCTGATCAGAGCACGAGCAACTTTTGCATTTATAATGACTGTGTCTCCTGTTTGTGTTCAGCTCCGTGTTGGTGCTTGTCTCTCATGTCCATGCAGTACTCTGTCACTTCACCAGTGCTGCTGTGCTTAGCTCTTTGTAAGTCTGAAAGTTCACGTTCTCCCCAAAACTTTACATTTCTTTCCTCAAAAATCTTAAAGTTCTCCTTTGCTGTGATGTCTGGGATCTTCCTTCTAATTCTGCCCCTGGCTTTCCTTATTTGTCTATGTGCATTTTGACTGGGAGTTTTCAAAGAAAAAGTCCTTGCTATGCTGATTAGTGATTGCTGTGATTAGTGGCTGAATTAACATCAACTAATGATTGCATCAGCACCTGCTTTTAAACCTAACAACGACTGATAAGGGTTCAGGTCATGGGATTGGGCTGATCAGAGAAAAAAAAATGGACCTTTTCCATCAGTTGGGTAATCTTCCCAGCAAAGGACAAAAACCACCGTAGTGGGAATAAATACACATTCTACAGACTTGTGGCAACTGATTCAAACAGTCTCGTCGGTTATAATTTTTCCTGTTGTGTCAAGTCTGCTTCAGAAATAACTTCGACCCTGGTTTTCTGCTTTCTCAGACTTCTGGAATCTAAGGTGAGTTGTGGGGAAGTTGAATGCAGTAATATTAAGGACCCTAACTTGACCTTCAAAAAGCTGGAATCAAATTCATGAGACCCTGATGCTGATGTTGGAAGGGAAGTTTGTTTGATCTTTAAGTACAGAAATACTAATTTTTCTGGCCTTTTTCAGGTGGCTTTTGGAATATGTTTGGTAGATATGGGATATTTTTTTGAACAAGTATTGTTCAGAGAACTTATGTGCAAGGTTCTGTCAGAAAATTACTAAATGTGTTCTGCCTGTATCATTTTGAAAGAGCTGCAAAGCTTAAGTGAAAGAAATTGGACAGAAATTCATAGAAGGAAAATTTTCTCTTGTGAGATAGCAACACCACTCTTGGAAGTTAGCATCCAGGCCTTATGAACAGAACCCAAAAATATTTTTGTATGTTCTGTTCCTTGCAAGACTGTTGTATTTTCTCAAAAAATCCTTGAATTGTCTTTTTAAAAAATACGCAAAAAGAGAAACTGTGGTGAAAATGCACAATTCTATACTGATGTATTTTAGCTACTTTGGGGGCTGAACATGTTCATTAGTAAATATCCTACATTTAGAAGTTAATTGGAAACTTTGGAGTAAATGCATTTTAACTTTGAAGTAAAATGCATTTTTAAATTGCATTAATGAAGAGACAGTTCCCATTGTTTTTGTAAGGAAGCTTCTTAACACCATTCCCATCAAATTAATTCTGTGAATACTGTTTTTATTTTGTTGGGCAGGTTACTCAGCTGCAGAATGGTGGGTTCCTGCCTAATCTCCAAATAATTTACATTATTTAATTTGTTGGTATTAGGGGAAACTGGATGATGTGAGGGTTTTTTTTAATCCTCTATTCAATGGTCATCTTTATAAACGCATCTAATTTTAGTGGTACAACTAGGATTTTGGCCAGGATATGTTTTCCTAGTGTGTTTTAAATAATAATATTTCAACTTTGGGAGTAGAAAATGTATGAAATGAAACCAAAACACTTTTTTCAGCTCACATAAATCTGCATTTACTTTGGAAGGAGATAGTTTTTGGAAATACTCTGCTAACACAAACAGTGTCAAGGTGTTTGGAAGTGTGATGCTTTACAAGAACTTCTCAGTCTCTGCTCTTAGTACTTTTTATGTTATGCTGGCTGTGAAATTTTAAAATGGTGAAATATGTTTTACATTGCTCTCTTCATTCCTATTTGTCCTTACCTTAAAAATATGTAGGAAGTTCCATGCTGCTGCTTCAGAGCTTACAGCTATTGCATTTAACTTCACACTGTATTTATTAAAAAATAAACCCAGAGGTCCAAGTATGGGACTAATTGCTGCAACTTATATACATGCTGTTACCATATTTCAAGTGCTGTTTCTGTGACCTGAAAAAAAAAACCAAACCAAAACCCAACAAAAAACAGCAAAGTTATATCTTTATGTGACTTCTCAATATGATCTTAGTAGCCCCTATGCTTTGAACTGCATTACATAAAAGATTTTTTATTAAATGAAGGGAAGAGAGAAAAATATGTACCAAATGGGTATTGTGTTCTCACTGCCTTGAAGATGCTGTCCAGCTGTCTTCCAGTTCAGCCTGCAGTATTCAAATATTTCGAAGATCTGTCTTTGAAATGCAAGCAGGGCATCCACTCAGAGTAAAACCAGTTAGCACTGCTCCCCTGTATTTGGTACAACAGACCCCAGGGAGCATAGCAGAGCTAGCAGCATGAGAGCTGGGAGAGACTGCCTCATGTGTATATGGAATGAAGAGCAGAAACGTGCTTTAATTATCCTTGGATAACTGGAGGGGGGAATAGGTGTGTGTGGTACTTAATCACTTCTCTATTGGAGTGGAGAGAAGGGAGCGGGGCTTTTGAATGCAAGATGTGAATGCTTGCAGCCTGTGGGATTGTTTTTCTCTGCTTCACTAGCACAAACAAGCGAGGCGCCAGAACTGTTTTATGTAGATACACAATGTGAGATCTGGCACAGTTCCATGGATTCATGAAGTTCAAAATGGAAAGGCTGGTATTTGCTGCAGGTGATGCTTCCTTCCCCTTGCGCCAAGCAGAGCTTTCACCCACATGGCTGGATCTTTCAATGCCAGACAGTTCCAAAACAAAACTCATTTTAGGCAGTGTTTAGGAGGGTAGTACTTAACAGTTTTAGCAGTTCTTCTAACATGCAGGAAGTAAAGATTGTCTTCGGTTTCAGTTGTTTTACATTCAGGTGAATATGAAATAAAG
Organism: Bombycilla garrulus; assembly: GCA_013400315.1. Lineage (NCBI taxonomy): Eukaryota > Metazoa > Chordata > Aves > Passeriformes > Bombycillidae > Bombycilla > Bombycilla garrulus. The sequence continues at coordinate 186,901 of VXBU01014508.1, forward strand.
GTGAAGTTCTGCTACCTGTGTCCACACTGAATGGTGTATCTGGGAACATACTTCTTGTAGTTGTGGAATGTTTTCTTGATCCAGAGGTCTAGTCTGTGCTGGTGAGAGCCCCTTCCCTGAGTATAGACCCTCGCAGGTGCCGGCAGTTGCTGTGCAGCATGCTAGGTTCTGGATTGAACAATAGGATGTTTGTTGGTTTGGGGCTTTTTCACAGAATGTGTGCTTTTGGTTCTTTGGTTTCACTTGCAGTGCTCTCATTGATTTTTACACACATTACCGCTGCTGGACTGTTGACAGTCTGATATGGAATGCATGAACTCTTGGGTCAGAAGCAGCCAGTGTGAGAGCCTTGGGGTGCAGTTCAGTACCAGAGAGTGAAGCTTTCTGTACAGACTGGAGATTTTTGATATGACCTGAACTCTTCCAGTAGGAAATTATTTCACAGGAGCACAATCTGAGTAGGTTTCATCATGGAATACCTGCTACTAATTTGATACTTGTGAAAAGGCAGATTGTTTGCAGGAAGGCCTATCTTGATGCACTGAGAGAGACAGGGAAAATGAGTCAGTTTATATGGAGTACCATATATATCTGTGATGCAGTGTGTGTAATTCCTGCAGGTGGGGAAGCAGAGGCATTGTGAAAAGCTGTGCATCTTGTATAGTATGGCAATAGGTGTGCTCATGTGATGACATCTGTTGCCTGACAGCCCCTTCCAGCAAGTCCTTCATCCTTCCACAAGAGGAAGTGCTTTGTGCTCAACAGGCCCAAACCTGCTCCTCGGGTCCATATTTAGTGGATTTAAATTGTTCTCAGAGATAAGCCCTGGCAAAGGCAGATGTAGCTTTTGGGGTGCTGTCTTTTTGGTAACCCTAAGGATGGATGTGGTGATGTAGTGCGATGCCATTTTATTTTTTTGTCTTCTCCTTGGCTTCCTGATGGGCTGCCTGGCTGTGCTGTCTGTATTGCAGAGCTCCCACTACAGGGGTGTTTCAGTAACACAAGGTCACTCGAGTTACAGCCATCCACAGCCATCCAATCTTCGGTGATCTGCCATGATTTAATACCACGACGACCCTCTCCAGCTCATACAAGGGGAACAGCAAGGTCTGGGTCTGTTGCTGGGAAAGGTTTTGAGGACTGGGCTGCAAAAGAAAATACTTCGAAAGTTGTCATCCTGTAGGACAGAAATGAGGCAGCTGAGTGCCATAAAGGGAAGAGTGTTAATTGAAAAGAGCACAGTTAATGTGAGTGAGCTTCCTCCTGGAGTGGCAACAAACCCCGAGTTTGTTTTTCTGTGGGTTGTATGTAGTATTTGACCTTCCGTGGGGGAAGCATCCAGAGGAAGTCAGCACTGCGTGCTCTTGTTCTTGCAGCTATGATAGCAGCAGGAATTAGTGGATAATTGTTTTCATTAAAAACAGTGGGAGAAACCAGCATTGCAGATCAGCTGTGGGGGCAGGGGCCGGATGCCTCTTTCTCCTGAAACCTACCCCTGAAATGTCACGTGAGCCAAGCAGTAGCTAATTACAGCATTTATAATGACATTAACCTTTAATCACATAGTCCATTACTGGACTAAGGGCATTAAAAAAGTAACAAAACCCCCGCCAAACCTGTCACTGTGTCCTGTGCAATTACGTCTTGCCACCCCCAGGACTTCAGGCTCATAGCAGAAACTTCAGACATGCTCGTGGTAAAAGATACTGTGTCAGAAACTTGTTCCCCTGGACCTTCTGTCTCTTGGCAGCTGCCCTCCAGGTCAAGGGAGGATTTTCTTAGTGCTGAGTGAAAGGTAGCTTTAAAGGTCAGATCATCCGTCAGTCCTGTGGGAGCTGCTGAGGTGTCTGCCTTTTTTACATACCTGTAAATCTGGCCTTGATTCGGTAAATAATGAGGTTATATTTAAAGTGCATTATGTCAGATCAGTTCCAGTGGCAACAAACCTTTTAATGAAAAAGCATAAAGCAAGAGAACTTCTTAACAATAAATGTCGTCCTACACTTAGCACATTAGGGTGCATAATCACCCCTCTGCATGGTTTTCGGAGTAATATGTGTGGTATTGAGGAACTGGCAAGCTACTTGGCATTTGCAGAACATCAAACAGTAGATGACTAAGTCAGTCAGTGCATCTAAATAATTACATATAAGAAATACTTGTGAAAATTAACCCCTCCATCTTATAGAAATAACCATGGCAATCCGTGTGGAGATAGCAGCTATTACTGCCCACATACAGATTGGTTTTGTTTCCCTACCTAACCCCGAGGTAAACAGAGTAACTGGCACAGAATATGAAGTGTTTTCTTTACTACTTAATGCCTTTCAGTGGATTCTGCTAACACAGTTGCACTGGCTAGTTACTCCTGCTAAACTGTAAAATAGCTCAGGAGGGAACCATTTCAGAATTGCTTGAGAGCAAGCCAGATGCATAATGCCTGCATACATAAAATATATTTTTAAAGGGAAAAGTTAAAGCTCAGTGGGAATTGTTGGTGATCTGCCTTTCTAAGATGAAGTTTATGTTATTCCTTTATCAAATAATTTTAAGGCAAGCAACTCCTCAGGATGAGGAGGGGGGAAAAAATAGGTCTATAATAACAACAAAATACCTGTGTGGTTTTATTTTTAGTCTGTGAGGAAAAACATACAGGAGACAGTACCAGATCCTTGTGCTTGTTCTCCTGGGTCTGTGGTAGTTGATCATCCAGACCTATTTTAAGCTCCTAGGCTGTATATTTTCCAAGCTTTCTAGAGGAAAATTTAGGATTTAAAGCCCAGGTGTCTACCCTAATGTACCTGTGTCGCGCTGGTACCTGCTTGGCTTCAGCTCTTCTCACGGAGCCCCGCGGAGCTGGTGTGAGAGGCGCCTGCAGTGCGGCTGTGAGCCCGCTCAGCCCGGCTCTACAGACCGTGTGTTCACCAGCACTGCCACCCGGGCATTTCCAGCGTGGCTTGTGTTCTGTTTCAACCTCACCGGGACTGTGTCACTGGATCTTTGCGTGCCCTGCGGCCAGCGGAGATGGCGCACATGGATTCATCTGGGTTCATCTATCCATGGCCTCCGCCTCCTTCGTGCTGCGTTTATCTGCCAGAGCACCGTAATCCTCCTCTTTTCAGCCAGACGTTTGGCAATTAAGACACGATCTGCCCTACTTAAGGTATAAATAAGCCTTTAATGTTACTCGGGGATTACATTAGGACACGAGGGGCTCTTTTGAAGGCACGGCTTTCGCACAGCAGGATTCACGGAGCAGGCTGCTCCCCGCAAGATGCTGAATAAGGTGAAAGGAATGGTTTCCCAAGCACGCCTACAGAGAGCAGTGGCAGCTTCTGATTAGTGAGATACTAAATTGGCCTTTATCAGTTGTAAAAGCATCTGTGCCAAGGCTAAGCTACATGTGCCCTTAGATCAAATAAACTTGTCCGCATAAGCAATAATCATCATAATGTTTACTGGCCTAAAGAAAAGAGATGGGAGGGAGCTGAAATACTCACTTGGAACCAGTTTCCCCTTTTTGATTCCAGCAATACTGGTGGGTGTAATACTCTGCCTTACTGTCCTGAGTCTCCTCTGGCTTATGTGAGCCGTGCCTCTGTGGCAGATGGCTGTGTTTTGGCCATCATTTGCTTTTGCCTCTGACTTGCTTCGCTGTGTTTTGGGTGACTGAGGGAGTTTTGTGTATGCAGGAAGATATTGTCACTTTTAAACCGCTGAATCTGGTAGATGAAAAAGCAAGCTGGGGGGGGGGAGTACCAGGTCTTGAGGTGTATTTGATGCAGTCTAAAAAAATTTCTGCATTTACACATTTTCTACTTTATTTGCAAGTTAAGTCGTTGAAATGGAGCAATTGAAATTGGAGTGAGGAGTCCCTGGCATTGTGCTGAATACAAGTGTACACCCTATGTGCACAGTGCACTGAGTGCACAGTGTCTATCTGGAAACTTTTACCACTTACTGATATGATGATGTTAAGACTGTAGAGTCATTAAATGGGAGTGAAACTCTTGTCAAATAATTTTCCACTTCTGGATTTCCTGGCAATACTGAATTACAGGCACTGACCCCACAGCTGTTATCTTAGATGCTCCTGCAGCTGTCTGAAGCTGCCCAGGCTGAGGTTGCTGCCAGGCACTGCTGCTAGGAAGAGGAAGGATTAAATCTCTCACTATCAAATACCTGTTCTTAGCTCAGCTACTGAAGAAATAACACATCTTTGAGTAATTTGAATATTGAATGCTGCACTTTTTACAATCTCTAGTTTATAAACTTCTTTCATGGCTTGAGGCAAACATAATAAACGCTTCTTTTGAGACACAGCCCAACCTTATCTCCACTGTAGTTGTCCGTGATTTTCCTTAGGACCCTGACCCTGTGGTCAGAGGTAGGAGTTAACTTTTACAGGTGATAGGGCAGCTCCGTTATGGATAGGTAATGCAATAGTTGGCTCTCACAATTAAGAGTTGAATATTATGTGTATGTTAAGAGTTTTATAGATGTTTATATTGTTTTAGTATGTTCTCCCCTTAGTCCTCTTTCCCTTCCCCCTTATCCTTTTGCACTCGTCAGTACATTTGGGGGAGGGCTGGCTTGTTACCAGGAGGGGCAGCTTGGCAACACCTGGCCTCCAGTCAAGTGATCTCCAGCAGCAGAAGGCAGAGAAGGAGCGGACTGACAAGTCTTTGGGTTGGGCCGAGGGTATAGTAAGCGAAGTATCCATTCTGTAGATGAGCGCCTGGAGGTTCAGTCTTGTGCTGCCAGCACTGCTTTTTCTCCTTATTCAGTCTTTTGTTGTATTTTGTTAAGGTTTAATAAACCTTTGAAATTTTAAAAATGAAACTTTTAAAAGTTTCTCGCAAGCTCCTTGGCAAATCTGTATTGCTTTGTGTGTCCTTGGGTATGCTGGGCAGGAAGCACTGGTGGGAAGGGATGTCTTGATGCTGACTTCAGGCGCTTGGGGCTTAGGGCACACAGATGTGTACTGATGTGCATGTTTGTGCAGATTTTGGGCAATGCTTTTTCCTGCCTAAAGCAGCAGAAAAGGGGAGAAAGAGGGAGAAGGGACAAGTTCTTTTAAACATTTTTTTCCTTTTAAGGGGGGTGGTGGTGGGGCTGGGTGAATTTTAGTAGTGGGCAGTGGGTTTTTCTCTTGAGTTTTGCTTGTGCCTGTGCAGAGCTATCCTGTCCTGCCCCGGGGCTCGCTCTGGGCGTAGCAATCCACCCCATGCACCCCGCAGTGAGTCGCTGGACTGGTATGTACCACAGCAGTTGTTTGGGCTTGGGGGTTGGGGGTGGGCTGCAGCACGTGAGATAAACTCAAAAAGCCAGTCTTTGAATCTTTTCTCAGTTTGTGCTGTCGCGTTTGGACCGGTGGTTGCCAACGCTTCATTCTCTTGCTGTCTGTGTTTAAATTACCCATATTCAAACTGCTTCAGGCAGAGGAGGCTATGACCAGTCTGGAAAGCTGCATATTTACTAGATCTGATAATGGTAAAACCTGAATTTCCCCCTGCTGTCAAAGGGAAAAGTGTGTGTATTGGAGAGAGCAAGAGTAAACATAACTGTGCTCAGCTGGTACCAACAGTAGGCTTTACTGCCCAGGAGGACTGGCCTTTCTTGTAGCATTTTGTAGATGCATTCTTCAGCATTGCTGAAGATGCCGAGTGTGCAGAAAATCGTGAGCACTTTGCCCTTTTGATCCCTTTTTGAACTTTGACCAGGTCAGGATTGTTTATCAACCCAGCTAATTGCCCTGCTGCTTATTTCACTGAACGAAGGTGCTGTGGCCAGAGTCTCCAGGACAAGACCTGTCAAGTAAAACAGTTGAGGTGGAAGCTAGAAGCTTACCTATGGAGCTCAGTGAGAAGGGAGGTGTGGAGAACAATGGATTTGTTCAACATGAGCCTTTTGAGGACAAGGAGGCGGACACCAGTAGCCAAGAAGAAATGCCAAAACCGTGCAGTGTTGATGTGGAGCCGGTGGCTGTGGAGGAGACAGTGTTGAAGCCTTATGCTGGGATGCCAAAGGAAGTCTTGCTGCAGTTCTCCAGCCAAACCCGCTACAGAGTCACCAGGGAGATCCTCTTCTGGCTCATAATTGCTGCTTCCCTGGCCCTTGTGGGCACTACGATTGCCATCATTGCTCTCTCTCCAAAGTGCCTTGACTGGTGGCAGGATAGTCCTATTTATCAAATCTATCCTCGTTCCTTCAAGGACAGTGACATGGATGGGAATGGGGATTTGAAAGGTGGGTCAGTTTGCATTCTTGCTGTGTAACAATTGTGTGTGTATGAGTGTGTATAAAAAACAAAAGCAGTGGAAAAGTACAGCCCAATAGACAAAGCCACCTTAATGGAGAGAAGTAAGAAAAAGTTGTCAGGCAACGTTAATAGCAACTCACATTGTCGTGAACAAATCCAGGAGCTGCTTGCTCAAGTTAAGTCTAAGCCTGGAATTAGGGGGTAGGTTGAGAGATGGTGCTGCGAGCAAGCAGCAGCACAGCTGCTACCAGTCAGACCGCTTCACAAAACTGAGGCCGGTCAGGTGCAGGAGTGACGCTGAGCACCTGATCATGTTTGGTGGCTGCTCTTCCTAAAGAAATCTAAAACTGACAAAGAGGCGAGAAAGATGTGTTACTTCTGGTTTTCTTCATGGTCTGGGTGTTATCAGTTCATAAGAATGCGTGGAGATGGGGCACCCGGGTAGCAAGGAAGCAATGCCACTTAGCAGCAGCTGAGCTGAGACTGCCCTGCAGAAAGGGAAGGCTCAATACCAAAATGGACAGTGCATTTCTAAACAAGAACCGATAGCCACACTGTACGTACTGGCAAGTGACGGGCAGAAATGTTTCTGTAGCTGCGTACCACAGTAACATGTCACGAAGATCACGAAGATAAAGGGACCTGTGTACAAACAAAAATCTTTCGTCTTTTCTAAACAGATGATGTCCTTTTCTTTTTAAATAGGTATCCAAGAAAAACTCGACCATATTACATATTTGAATATAAAAACCGTCTGGATCACCTCTTTCTTTAAGTCCTCTTTAAAAGACCTTGGATATGGAGCTGAAGACTTCTATGACATTGATCCCATGTTTGGAACCATGACAGATTTTGAGAATCTGCTTGCAGCCATACATGACAAAGGTAAGCTGCACCTTCAAGCTAAGTAACTGTTAAAAAGACGGACCTTAGAGACTTCAGTTTGTGCACCTGGCAGTCCCCCACCCGTGGTGGCACTGAGCAGGAGCAGATGGAGGTGTCAGCCAAGGGTACAAGGCAGCTGCACAGCAACGTGAGCTCCATTTCTTGCCCTTTGGCTCTGGCAGTGCTGAAAGCAGGACAGAGGGCACAGGGAGCTACAGCAGCAGCACGGGGCAGCTGCATGTCCTCTGCAAGGAGGGTGTTTGCAGGTGGTGGGCTGGCACCCATCCTTGCTCCCTGAGGCCTGTCTTAGGGGCATTGGGAGGCTGGGATCAAGCTGAGGTGCAGTTCTGTCTGACTGAACACGAGGGAGCACACGCGTCTTTCCTGCCCTTGCATCCTTGCTTTGGTGCATTTATGCCTCAGACCACATGTTTGCTCAGGTGTTTCTTCTTACAGCTGTTGAGCTGAACAGAAAATGGTTTGCCAGTCTGAAAATATTTGAGGCTTCAATAAAATGTCTGGTCTTTAGGAAGGGTGATGAAGAATTTGTGTTGACTGATGCTAGACTGGTGAAGTGCCTTTCTCACCTGGGAGGTGCAGGACAGATGTTGAAGTCAGAATTAGTGAAAGTGGTTCATAACAGCAGAAATCTGTTCTGATTTTTTTCTTCACCCTTCTTTCCCTCTCAGGTGTTTTCCAGCTACTTGCAAACACCAGTTAGGTCTAACTGTTTAGGTAGTCTGGTACTTTTTGTGGGGTTTTTTTTGCCTCTTTCACCAGACCTCTGGCATGGAAGAAGTCCAAATATCTCTGATACTGCATTTAAGAAAAATATGAACGTTGTCTTAAAAGGCTAAATGTAATGTTGTCGTTTGGGGGGGGGCGGGGGGATTAGATGGGGTTTTTTTATGTTTTTGATTTTGTTTTTAGGGCTAAAGATGATCATGGATTTAATACCAAACCACACAAGCGACAAACACCAGTGGTTTCAGCTGAGCCGCAATCGGACGGGGAAGTACACGGACTACTACATCTGGCAGGATTGCACGGTGGCTGCTGGCTCAGTCATCCCTCCCAACAACTGGGTAAACACGGGAAGGGACACACACACATCCCCAGCTGGATGCCACAGAGCAAAAGCAGCTGTAACATGATTGTCCCGGTGTACACGGGGTTATAAATGGCTGGTGAGAGGTACAGACTGATGTTAATACATGAGTTAGTGCAGATTAAGATTTGAACCAGCTTGGGAGGGTCACTGGAAAAGTTCCTTCTTCAAGTGGAATTTCAAAAATTACTTGTGTTTCTTCACCTCAGTGTTAAATCTTCATGAAACAAACACACACACACACACACAAAAAAGGTTGTGCGCAAGTTGGTTGCACGTGCCCCCTTCTGTGTATGGGTATTCTGCTCTAGAAACTGTGCGTCAGGTCCTCTGAAATCACAGTTGGTGTGGAAGGAAACAAAACAATGGGATCTTGGCTTTCTTCCTTTTTTTCTGCAAAGTGATCAGGCCAGAAAGTGTGTTGCCTATTTCAAATAGATTTATTTTAGATTTGAGCTGGTGGGTGCATGATTAGGAACTTGTATGGTGGAATTAATACTTTGTACCAGTTTGTGTAATTTCTCTTTAAACTTAAGAGTCTTAAGAACCATCTTAGCTTTTGGAATGTTTTATTACAGAGATGGTGATAAAGTTTAACATTTTTAACTTGCTGACTCTTCAAAGGGATAATACTAAATTGCAGAAAGCTCTAAGTTAACTAAAGCTATTTTTAATAAGTTTTAGGAGAAGCAGTCCCAACATAAATGTTCCAACCTATGTTCCCCACCCAAAATAAATGTTCCCCTCTATCCCAGAAAATTCCCAATGAAAGTTAACAAAAAAATCTCCAAAATCCACAACACTGAACAAGAAATACATATGGCAAAGCACAACTAAAAAAGTTAGTGGCAAAAATAAATTAAAATCATAAGTACCAAAATCTGTTCAAAATGTAGTCCACTGATAAGGCATTTTGTGCTTTATTTTATGCCTGTAATGCCCCACATTTTAATGTATGCATAGGAGGAAATGTTTGCTAGGTTGGTAGTTCTGATTGTCTCTCTCCGTTGGCTGAGCAGGTGAGTGTCTTTGGGAATTCCAGCTGGCAGTTTGACGACGTGAGGCAGCAATGTTATTACCATCAGTTTGGGAAGGAACAGCCAGACTTAAATTTTCGCAACGCTGCCGTCCAACAAGAAATCCATGTAAGTATGAAACCGAACAGCAAAGCGGCTCTTGTACTGAGGCCTGCGCAGAGCTGACTTACTCAAGTACGGAGAAGTTTTTATCTCTGTTGATACAAAGAGTTGTTAATTAGCCAGTCAAACGGAGGCATGGCACCTCGTTCAGCAGAGAGATGTTTGCGTTTTCGGGAAAGCAGAGGCAATGCTGATTTGAATTACAAGGAATGCCTGGGCTTATGAATAAGGGGGAGATAGTGAGTTTCGATCTGTCTGCATGTCTGATGACTTTCCGGGGGAAAATGAGTGTTTTCGCAGTGAGTGTGGTGCTGATGGTGCTGCTTTTCTCAAAAAAAAAAAAAAAAAAAAAAAAAAAAAAACCCCATAAANAAAAAAACCATGAAAACTGGGAAGTTTGTCCTGGTAACACCAACCTTTGGTAAATGTGTATGAACATCATGTTAAAGAATAATTTTTGTCTAGTATTTCAATTCAGAATCCTGTTCCAGAAGGTTGGGAGGACTGAGCAGGAAGCAAGTGGACTTTTGCAGAGTAGGTCAAGTGTTTGGTTCAGCAGCACAAGGGCACCCAAGAACGGCGAAACTCAGCAGCCAGCATGTTGTGCCTTTCATGTGCAAATAGATGTAGATTGGTGCCAGTGAGAACCGCTCAGTGCTCTGTGCTTGACGTTTGCAGTGCTGATACCCGGGTTTGCTTTTGTGCTGAGCACAGGTATAAGCAGGAACATTTTTTAGTAGATTCAGTATTGGACAAACACCATATTGAGAACTGCTCCTTTCAGAATGGCGCTACGAGAAAGTTCAGCTCAGTGAGGCAGAGTCTTTATTTGCCAAACAAAAATCTGTACAGCTTGAATGTGGACTAATTCTACTCCAGCCTGTTCAGACAAGTGTACTTCATATGTTTTAAAAAGGCACGTCAATAGACATCTTTTAAAAAAAAAATTAAAAAGGGTTTTTTCCTCAGATAAGACAAGTATCACAACTAAAAGGACATTTGCAGAAACCACTTGAGAGGGTCTGAACTTTGAAGTTTTTGTTAAAACTAGGACAATTACAACTGTAGCAATATAGTTAGTGAAGTAAGATTATAATTTTACTAATAGCGACTAACATAGGAATTTGATAGTGAAATTTCAAATCAATAGCATTTGTAATTGTTGGATAATAGTTTCTCATGTTCCTGCAAATCAACAAATAAGTCTGAAAATAAAATTTAAAAAAATTGTATCAGTCAAATAAGACAGAACAAATGTTTTAAGAGCTCTGTTGTGTAAAAGAAAATTGGTGGCACAAGGTTTGTGCAGAACAGCATATTCCTGCATATTTGAATCAGTGTGTTTTATTGTGTGCAGCCATGAGCATTCATCAACATCACTTAGCATGAGCCCAGTTGTGTTGATGGATGAGATTAGAAACTACTTTTAGTCAGTCATGCCCTGGCTTTGGTCTCCTGAATTATGGGAGAAGTTAAAGACCAGTCTTTTATTTTTTTGTATTAATGAAATAGTAAGACATACTTTATTTAGCTATTAATCTGACCTTAGATCAGCATGATTCACTTTAGCTTCTAGAAAAAATTGAAGTACAAATCAAAAAATTGTTACGTATTAACACCACCTACAAGTTTAGGGGTTTTTTTAAGAGTGTACTATTTTAAATGGGGTGGTCTTACACAGACTTTTCAATTTTTGCTTTTATCTAGGATATTATAAAATTTTGGCTCGGCAAAGGTGTTGATGGATTTAGTTTCGGCACTGTTAAATTTCTCTTAGAAGCAGCACATCTCCGAGATGAGCCTCCAGTGAACAAGTCTCAGAATCCAGTAATGTTTATGCTCTGTCTTTGCTTTCTTTCCTGTACTTCCTGTGGAGAAACCAGTGCCTGGTTTGACTCTTTTGGGTCTTAATTGTGGCTGTAGGAAAATCAGGTCAGCCTTGGGAGGCGGGTGGGTCCTGGGCACACACCACAATGAAACCCCAGTAAGAACTGGAGCATAACTAAAAAAACCACGGGTATAGGCCACGTGTCACAGTGAGAGGTGACCAGACACATTCACTGTTGTTTATGTTAGTTGCTTTTGCTCTGATAGTGAACTTGGTGGTGTTCCCAGGTAGTGCCAGCGCTGAGGCACTGTTCTCCTGTGGAGCTGGGGATCAGCTGGCCAGCTCAGCATGGTGGTGGTGTGTTGCTACAGCGAGGCACTGTCCATCTTTGCAGCCTGTTCTGAGGCCACAGCACCTGCTGTGCTCGCTGCTCCACATGGGCTCTGCTGGTTAGCGCTCTGGGTGGTCTTTCCTCAAGTGCAGTTCAGCTCTGTGCTGTTAGTGTTAGCATGCTGAACTCATTTCAGTAAAAATTCATGAATGGGTGGACTGTCTCAGGAAAGAATGGGAAGAACTTAGAAAATTCTGAAACCTAAACCATTGGTGAACTAATGTGAAGTACTGTACCTTGCTTCAAGGAGAGTATCACAGCCTATTCCCAGCTCTACCACGACTACACCACCACGCAGGTTGGCTTGCATGACATCGTCCGCAGCTTCCGTCACACCATGGATGAGTACAGCACAGAGCCTGGCAGATACAGGTAACCAGCTCAGCTGGCCAGCTTCTTCTGATGTTCATCTCCCTCTTGCTAGCAACAAAATGTTTTTTTAATAACATAATACGCCACAGAAATGCAAATCCTCCAGTGCAGATAGCAGTGCATAGGCTATACTGTCTCTTCCCCAGTGTATGCAGAAGGGAATTGGCCCTGTAAGCTCTGCTCCACCTGTGGACTGGGTAAAGCTAAGCAGAAAAGGAAACCATTCTAATCACAGAGATACTAATTTATCAACCACGTGCCTGATTTATTCTTTAGTTTTAATGGTGTAGCTCAAGTGGGACACACAGTCATTAAAATCACAGAATGGTTGAATTTGGAAGGGACCTCCTGAAGTTCTCTGTCCAAACCCTCTGCTTTTTAGGGCCACCTGGAGCCAGTTGCCCAGAAACTTGTCCAGATGGCTTTTGAACATTTCCAGTAATGGAGACTCTACAACCTCCCTGAGAAACCAGTGCCAGGGCTCAGTCACCCTGACTGGTGGAAGTTTCCTGATGTTCATAGAGAAATACCTTTCCTGTGTTTCTGTTTGTGCCCGTTGCCTCTGGCCCTGGGCACCACTGAAAAGAGCCTGGTTCTGTCACCTTTGCACCCTCCCTTCAATACATGGATGAGATCCCCCTGAGGCTTCCCTTCCTCAGGCTAAAAAGCCCCACTTTGAAGCCTTGCCTGCTGTGAGAGATGTTTCAGTTCCTAATGACCTCAGTGGCAGAGTTAAGGGGAAGGATTACCTCCCTCACTGTCAGCACTCCTCCTAATGCAACCCAGGATGCCATGAGCCACCTGCAAGGGCACACTGATGGCTCATGGTCAGCTTGGGGGATGCCCTGGTTCTCTTATGTGAAAGAAAGCATGGAAATTGCTGGAATGGAGTGTGTGGACTTGGATTCTGAAAGATAAAACTTCAGTCAGATACTTTAGCCTTGTGTTGGCTCTTGTAGATTTTTCTCCAGCAATTTCCAAGAAGAATTTCTCCTTGATTCCTTGTCTGCCTTACAAAATATTGTTTCTCTGTATTAATCTTTCTTTGATGGGGAGGGGGAAGTGAACATAATTCTTAATGCTCTGTGTCCAACCCTTTCTAGCTTTATTCTGTTCTGTGTAACCAAAAATGAGCCAAAAAAACTATTTGTGTACTTCTTTGTAGATTTATGGGTTCTGATGATAATGAAAAGGAAGACATTGAAGCAACAATGATGTATTATGGAACAACTTTTATTGAAGAAGCAGATTTTCCCTTCAATTTCAACCTAATTAACATGAAAAATCTATCGGGCAACAGTATTTTTGAAGCTGTCGACTCATGGATGCAAAACATGCCTTCAGGAAAATGGCCAAACTGGGCAGTAAGAATTCTAGACCAACCCTCATAGGAAGGGCTTGTTCCTGTAGGTGACAGAAACCACACACAAACACAGATTCCAGTGGGATCAGCAGCAGCCTGGGCCTGTGGCTGAGCTGTCGTTGTTGTCCTTGTGAAAACTCTCAGCTGCTGTAGTTGGAGTCCTTGGCACTGTCCAGCTCTCCTGCCCTTCAATAACAGCTCCACTCCCTATGTAAGGATGACAGAAGGGAATTTATGATTACGCCTCTCCCTCAGTGTCTCCAGTGGCTAAACCACCAGTGAGAATGGAATTGGGATAATTATCTCTGACCATAAACTGACTCACTGCTGTGGATTCTGGAACCCGCCCGGGGCCAGGGCAGAGCAGACAGTGGAGGGCAGTTAACTTAAAACATTGCTCCTCTTTTTCCTAGGAAGCATGTTTGGAATGTGCAAAGCATCTTTTCAAAGCAAGCAGAGCAGTCCTCACACAGGAGAGAAAATAGCAGAGAACTGTAAGCTGGGAGAGTTATTTGTCACCTCTTCCTCATTTCTGCCTCATGTCCTGCTAACAGGACTTCTGTGTATTAAATTTTTTGGGACAGAAGTTTGTAATGGCATCACACTAAAGATAATGGACTGCACAGCCCAGGAAGGGAAAAAAAAACCCCAAAACATTTACTACCTTGTGAAATTAGTTAATCAATTTCACATGTGCTTGAAATTTTATAATGTGTGTTTAACGGAATGATGTTTTCTTCAGGTTGGAAGTCCTAACGCTGCTCGGCTTTCAACTCGCGTTGGGAAGGAGTACATCAATGTCATGAACATGCTGCTTTTAACCCTCCCTGGCACTCCTGTAACTTACTATGGTGAAGAAATAGGCATGGAGGACATTGCATCAGAAAATGTAAGTGAAGAGCTTGTAAACTCTGCTCCTGTTGTCGTTTAGTGCCAAGTAACAGAACATTCAAAAACACAAGAACTTTTGTTTTGTCAACCAACACTCTTTCTCACTGCTTAAATGGTTTTCATGTTCCTCATGGCAAACCTCTGTACAGCACATGGAAATGGCCAGGCCAGAGACCAGAAGCAAGGCCTTGATGTGTGTCTGAACTGGTAGACTTCAGTTATGGATGCTGATTTCTGTCTTTCTCTGGATCAGTCTTGCGTGGTTTCCAGCAGAGTGGCTTCAACAGAAAGGACAGCAATTGCCAGCACTGGGCCTGGCCAGGGGATAGGAGGGGTATGCTGCAGACATATGAGGGAAGAGGAACTGAGCCATCTCCTTCCTCCCATGAAGTGCCCTCATCATTATGTCTGAGTCCATTAATTCCTGCCCGTTTTTTAAAGGAAGTCACCGTTCTGATTCTGTCCAAGCCACGGCTGTCATGAGTGTGCCCAAGCTCAGAAAAAGGGATTTGCATGAAGGGGAGGCGTCCTGGTGGCAAGCAGAAGTGGCTTTTGGTCATCATTCATAGTCTGTCCCAAAAGGGAGCACCTCATCTCTGCCTCTCCTGACCATATGTGAGCACCATAAGAACACGGTCCTGTGGCAAATGCTGCTTTCCCTGTGGAAAGCCTCTGTTAGGGAATGAGGCAGCCTCTGGCAATGTTAGAAATGGTGTTGGCTAGCTTTGTATCAAAGGGAAAGAGGTACTTGAAGCACAGGATCATCTCCAGATTTGTCTGATTCAGATGTGAGGAAATGATTCTCTGATTTAAAAGGAAATCTCATTTCCTCTGAGAAACCCCTAGGTCAAAGCATCTCCTGCATTTTCTCGCTGCTGCTGCTGATTACTGCTGACAGAATGATTCTCTTAAGAAAAGTGGCTCACCCTGAGCTCCTCAGGGTTCACTCTCTTTTAGTGGCTACCCTGTGGCTCAGGGCTTTGGAACAAATGCAAACCCACCCTTCACTCCATCTGGAAAGGAAGGTTCCCTGGTGTCTTAGGAAGATGAAGAGTATTTGCTCAGGATGATATAGGCTTTAGCCCCAGCATTTCAAACACTTCAGGAGACACTGAAAGAGGTAAAGATGAGAGGCAGTGTTACCAGTGTTGAAAACTTCGGATTTTTTTCCCCTGCTTTTCAGAATATGCTAAAAAGGAGAAACCCATTATTTATAATGTCACAAAGCAAAGTGACAATTTCTTTTGTTAGGCTGCTGCTCTGACAGATTGTATTGAAAAGTGTCCTTATATGAAAAACAGTTTTCACGGAAAACAAACACTCAAAGTATGTGCAAAATATTGTATGCCCTCTTATATCATTAAATTTAAGTGTCAGATCTTTTGGCAGCTCTTCAGTAACAATGAAGAAGCTTTTTCAGAATTTTTCTGAATTCTTCAAAATGAGAACTTGAGACTTTTTTTACATCGACACTTTTTAATCAGCTAAAAGCCGGTTTTCAATAGTTTTGCACTTGGAAATAATAATTTTACCTTTCTAACAAAAACAGTCCTGTCAAAATTGTACCCCTTGCAAATGTAAGCTTGAAGAGTTCTGGGGTGAAGAGTGCAGTACTTACAAAAGAGCAGACACTGAACAGCAGTTACTTGTTGTTTATTGTTATTTTAACGACATGTCTTCTAAGGACTCATTACCTCACATATTCACTCTCTGCATGTCTAGATATTTATCGGAATATCCTGCCTGTCATCAGTAAACTTTTATCCAATCATCTGTTGCAAAAGATGACAACTCTAGTAGGAGTCATTGGGAATTCCACGTTTTACCCAGCAATGCTGTATCTGAGATGATCCCCTCCCCTCCATTTCAGGAAATGTCTTGGTTCTCATCTTCTCCTTAGATTTGGACCACAATTACATCCTCATTAAATTTTATCTTAAATCAAAGAAAGCAACACTGAAAGTGGGATAATTTGGGAGATGTGAGAACATGCTATTCAAAGAATAATTTTTAATATGGTAATCACCACTTTATTTTCTAGGCGACCCTCCCAGAGAAATCCCCCATGCAGTGGGATGGAAAAGCTAATGCTGGTTTTACTGAAGGCAACAGCAGCTGGTTACCTGTTAACTCTGACTACCAGAGTGTAAATGTGGAGGTACGTATCTACATGTGTGACAAACTAATGGTCTCAAAATGTACCTATTTTGCTCTGGCTTCGTTTCAGTAGTGAGCACTGGCAGCAGGAACAAACTCAGGGGTAAAAAAAGCACCAGGTCCTCACAAGTTTTATTAAAGCCTACTTCATCTACATTCATTTAAGCAGAGCAACTACAATTATGATGTTGATGTGGCAATTTGGCTATTTAACTTTTTTTTAATCCTTTTGATATTAAATTGAAAACTGGTCTATTTTTCCCCATTTCTATTGCTATAGAAAGCACTGGCTTTGTAACAAGAACTTGACATAGACCGACTCTAACATAAGTAGAACAGTGAATCAAACAGATTTTGCTGACCTACAGTGCTGACCAAAATTGAAGGCAGAAAAAAAATCCAAGATAGCAGAAATATAAAATGTGAAATAAATCCTGTTTCTGCTGTAGACTGGACTCAGTGACAAAGGTTCAATGTCAAGCTTTGCATGTGGCTTTCTCCAGAATCAACAGCACTGAAAGGAAGCTGTGGGAGGAAGCAATTGCATTAGTGCTGTTATGCTTAATAAACCCTGTGTCTGCCACTCCACACATGCCAAGGAAGTGCGTGAGAAAAAGCAGTTTTTCAGTGAAATTTGCAGACAGGTTTGAAGAGGGATAATTGTCAGCAGGGAATCCCAACAGGTGCATTCTCAGCAGCCTGAGGGGGTGTGAGAAGGGAGCTCCTTGCAGTGCCAAAACTGACCCTGCTGGTGCTGACTGTTGCAGACCCAGAGCACCTGGTCCAACTCAACGCTGAGTTTGTACAGAGCGCTGACCTTGCTGCGGAACGATGAGCTCCCCATGAACCGAGGGTGGATGTGCCACATCTGGAATGACAGCAACGTGTTTGTGTACCTGAGGGAGCTGGATGGGTTGGACAGAGTCTTCATGATGGTGCTCAACTTCGGCCAGGAGTCCACAACAGACCTGAAGGCCATAGTTCCTAACATTCCCTCTCAAGCTGTAATAAGACTCAGTACTCATTTTAGCAATGCTGGTGAAGTGGTCGATACCAAACTAATTAAAACTGAAAAGGGAGAAGGCCTGGTCCTTCAATATAAAACAGCAAAGCGTGTTCATGCTATGGATGCTTTTCAAGGGAAGTGTTTTGTGGCAGAAAAAGCTTGTTATAACAAGGCCTTTGGTTTACTCTTCAAGAGCTGTTAAGTAGAGGAGTAGAATGCCTATGCTTTCATGTTAACTTAGAAGATAGCAGTTTCAGGGAAATGCTAAAAATACTCAGTCTTCTTTGGCTTTTAAAACTTTGTGTACAAAATAAATGTCCTGAAAAAGGAGATACATAATTGCCTTGTATCTATATTTGTGGTGAAAAGGAAAAAGAATGGTATAAACTCCCCCTTAGGGTCTGTGGAGAAGAAAAGTAAACCTGTTCTAAAAAACTGTCATGTTTAAGCATGTATTTTTGGGAGGAGAGGTAACAGTTGCTTTCTGGGTGCTAATCCTGGAGGCTGCTGGTCTGTAAGTACTCCTGTGGAATGCCAAGCCTGTGGCAGTTCACTGTAACTTTTTAGAAGTCTGCAGATTTGTCAAACTTATTCCAAAGGGGTGGCCCTTTATTTGCTGAAACAGGTGAACACAAGCAAGACTAGTGTATATTGTTGTGATGTTTTACTTTTTCTCTCAAATCTAACAACTCGATTATCCTCAAAGTTAGTAAGAAAAAGAACAAAATATAGCTAATATCTAATTCCACACTCATAACTGCATTTCCAGTTGATTCTCTCCCTCCCTGCTGAGTTAGAATATGTTTGCATTCTCTTCTTTCTTTTCCTGCCCTAAGGCTGAGGTGAGGGGTGTGTACCTTAGTTCAGAGGAAGCAGCTGAACTGAACCAACCCTACCGAATGTCACACTTGTACACGTGCT
The DNA here is from genome assembly GCA_013400315.1 of Bombycilla garrulus. NCBI lineage: Eukaryota > Metazoa > Chordata > Aves > Passeriformes > Bombycillidae > Bombycilla > Bombycilla garrulus. The sequence continues at coordinate 205,224 of VXBU01014508.1, forward strand.
CTGACTTGCATGTGCTGCACCTGCAGTGGTTGATGTGGCCCTAGGTGTGCACCACACATCTCATGTAACAAGCAACGCACAGCAGATCTGTGCTTTGCTCAGAGGGCAGCTAAGCTACGAATAGGGCTGCTTTGGTGGGGTCATTCTTTTTGGTTTATCCTCTGGAGATACTCTAGCATCTTCTGACAAATTGATCTTGTCCTCCTGAGGGACTTGGCACCTCCTACTTAAGCTTTCCATGCTAGGTAAGGTAACTGCAAGATTTTCATGTATTCAGATCAGAGTTCTGCTAAAGTTCCTGTTCTTGAGAGTGCTTTTCTTTGCAGTTTGGTCAATCCCATCACATGATCAGTACACCATGGCTGCTGTGCAGATAGACAGGGCAGGAGTCATCATCATCTACATATGGGAATTTGTTCTGGAAGTAGTAAGACTTCAATGTCAGATGCCTGGGAGGAGTTCTCCTGTCTTGTGTAAGATGTGGCCTTGCAAGAGATGCCTTGGACAGGAAGGCTGCCTGTGCCAAGTGCCTGTGGCTCTCCTGTGAGGCTCCTTGTGCCTCCTGTTGTGCTCCAGCTCCGCTCATGTAGCACTGCTCTGCTGGCTCACGTGAACAGAGCTGCTGGACAAACTCATTTCTGCTGGCAGCTGCTTGTGCACAGCCTGGCAGGGCAGAGATCAAGTCCTTGGTCTGTATTTTTATAAGGCAATGCCACACCCAGCTTCATATGCTTGTGCCCATAAAGCAGGGATCCAAGAGGAGAGATCCTCTGGAGAAAGTGTTTGCTTTCCAAACAAATCCAAATCTGATGCCAAGTTTTTCAGGTGGTCAGTGTGTTTAGGGGTTATTTGCAGGATTTGCTGTGATGTTGGGGATGGCACACTTCCTCAAGTTCTCTGTTCAGAAAAGCAAGGTGTCTTGCAACCTAAAATAATGAAAATATTTTATTACAAAGTAAAGCTCTTTGCACTATAAACTTACAGGCTCTTGTGCAGCTATTCTAGTCCTCTTCCTTGGCTATACTAATGCTAAGATATACCTTGCCCTAAGACAGCATGTAGCTTTTCCTGAAAGAATTCGTTTTGGGAATAACTGCCACCACCACCAAATTAACATTTTCTAGGATTTTTTTGAAATTAAGAGTAATAAAATTTGTATCCAACTGTGACAGTCTGAGAGATCTATAAAAATATGTCAGGTCTTGGCAGTATTTTGCTTTTAACAAGAATGTTTGTATAAAGTGCAAAATCTTGAAAGCTAATTGTAATAGCTTTGATAGCACAGACCATGTATTTCAAAATGTAAAGATCCAACCCATAATCTATGTTTTACACACGAGGCAGATGGGAGTAAATAGTATGACAGTTTTTAAGCACTTAATACTCTACTGAGCAGGACCTCTCCTGCTGGAACGATGTTTTGCACAACTCAGAACCTTTCATTCAAAGCTCTTAGCACATTACAGTGGGAACTGAACACTATTTTAAGGCTATTTCAATAATCTGGCTCTGTCATTGTCTCTTGTATCTGTACGAGTATATGTATAAAATATATATATAATTATATATAAAGATTGCTGGGTTTTTACATTTTATATATATGTATGTAAAATCTCCCTTAAGGGGACACAACCCTGCAACACATTTTGGAGCTGTGCAATAAAGGGACCATACCTCATTCAGTGACTGCTCCCAGGATGAATCACAATGACTGCCATTTGCCTGGACATCTAGGATGATACTAGGAATCCAATTTCCTGGAACAATGAAGCTGGTGATCACTTTACATTGTATGAACAAGGTAAAAATTAGGTGGGTATGTGAACTGCTAATTCTGCCTTCTTGTCCTGATGGAATTTCTATTATTCCTTAAGAAAAAGAGGATTGCAGAGGGGTGTTCTGAATAAATTGTTTGCATTTCTAATAACTGCATATTTGGAAAATACTCATCCACTTAGTGTGTTTTTCTCCAGAGTCTTTTTGGAAAGACATGCTCTTTTCTTCCTGCACAAAGAGCACAACAGCAACTGCAGCAAATTCTCAAACAGAGACAGGGCATCATGAAATGTAGAAAAGGTTATTCAAGATCTCTTTTGGTAATGATGGCAAAAGCCTCTCCCCAGATTGGATGGTACAAGAAAATAGTCAGGCTTGAATGTACCTTTTGCTGGAAACTTCCAAAGCTAGCGTTAAGTTTCAGGTATAAAAGCACCCGTGCCTTGGCCTTGTTGTCTCTCTAGCTTGGACTAAGGACCTGCAGCTTTAGCAAAGTGAGAAAAGTAGGTTTTTGTATAGCAGCAAAAATAAGATTTTTCTCCAAGGGTTGCTAAGAACTGCAGCCTGGCCTTGTCAGCAGCTGGACTGACAGCGTGGGCTCACTTTGCACTGTCCAACAACTGCCCTATGTGGAGGCCTAAGAAAGAGGGAGCCCCACTCACAGGCTCCCAGTCTTTGTGACTTTGCATCTCAGAGAGTGTCCTGAGTCTGCTGTGGAGCTGGTGATACGGAACTGTGTTTGAATTAATTCAAGGAGGAGTCAATCTTTATGGTCTCTATTAAGATTTTGGTTCAGTTAACTCCATTTATCATATATTTTTATCCTTACCTTTCTTACTTGTTCTGTTGGCATGATCCAGTGCAGCCTTCCTGAGTTTCTGAACATAGTGTAAAATTCCTGTTATTTGTATCCGTTCATCATTTGCATACGCCGTGATAAAAACTGATGGATAGCACTGAGATTAAAAACCAAAACCAGTTAAACACTTGACAACTAGTCTTTCTCATAGAGTAACACATGTTTCTCTTACTATACAACTTGGTAGGATTTACTTAAAACCTCATCTGCTACATAAACTCTTAGCGTTTTCTAAGAGTTTTATCACTCTAACTGCAAAAAGTATTTTGGTCTGAAAAATGACTCTATAGTAGAGCATAATCTACTTGCAAATGGTCATAAAAAACATCTTCTCCCCACTGGTAAAGGTCTGATACATATCCGCTTGCTGATGATTGCAAAAAAAAAAAAAAAAGGAGTAAATAATGGAATAGTTTACATTAGAACAATAGCTGAGGTTTATTTTTGCAATCTTTCTGCACAGAAGTTGGTTTTTGAATAGTAAGAATTTTACTTAATGAAGCTATGCAACACAGTGACTACATTGTCAAATAAAGAAAGATTTCCCTTGAGATGACAATGTTAAAGCTATAGGTCCTCTTCCCTTTTAGTGTTTGCTTGTTTTAATACCTCTAGAAGGATATTAAATAATTGGAAAATACCTCCTTCCTCCTGTGTCTGCAAAAAAGCCAGCAAAACACAGCAGAATGTCAAAACTCTGCCGCAAAAGAAGGCATTTTTGCATGCTGAGATTTGCTATACAGATGCTATATGTCATCTATTACTTTCTGAAAGTCCTAAAACAAAAGCAAGTTTAGAAATCGGTATCATTTTGGAGAAGGCATTGGGTTAATTTCAGTAGTCACTTGTGACTCCAACTATTGCTAAGATTACTACTGAAATAATTTATATTGGAGGGTTTTTTTTAAACTTCAATGATCTACTTTTGGTTTTCTTATAAACCACTACATTTTATGCCTGTAGTATTCTGCACAGAAAGCATAGTTTTACCTGTGGCTTAATATTCTGGTATGGGCAATAGCTTTTGATATACTTCATACATTTTTCATCTTCTAATGGATTTCCCCATTCTTCTTGTTCCTCAATTGTCAGTGGGAGATGAGTTTTCATCATTGTATTTAGAACATCTACAAAAGGAGCCTTAGAAGTCATTAAAAAAAAAAAAAAGTTGGCAAATAGGACAGAGGACCTTGAATATCTGAGTCAAGGTGTTCTTAAACAAATGAGGAGAATGAGCTTTGGAGTTTCCAATTCTGAAAGCAGTACAATAACACAGATAATACAGTTTAATGTTATAATCTGTAAAAGGTCTGCAGCAGCTCACCTGTAAAACCATGGCTCTTATCAGTGCCGGATCAGTGTTGCACAGGGCTCCTGCGAGAACTCCCCCAGCACTGGCAGCTGCCAGCGCCGTGTGTTTGGGCTGAGAAAATCCCAGTTGGTGCAGCAGCGTGATGCAAGCCCTGAGGTCACAGAGACCTTTGAGTTTATTATGCTGACATCCATCTCTGTGCCAGCTAAGACCCTGCTCTCCTCCTCCCCTGAAATTTAATGCAATTCAAGTTGGAGTCTCTTCAGAAAACATTACATGGCGTAGCTTCAGATAACGAAAGACCAGCAGCAGCCACAGGGTTGCATATCATAGTTTGCTTTCCCAATTAACTCTTCTCTATTTTTGCCTTACCCTTCTTTATGGCTAAAAGAGACAACATGAAGGCAAAATAAATCCATTCATGATGATTGGTGAAAATACTAACTGTAGAAGGACACTCTATGCCCTCATGTGCTTGTGTCCTGGAGCCCACAGGAAAAGGAACACTTCAAGAAATGACATTTTCCTTGTAGGCAATACAAAATCAGACAATATTATCTTTTTATACAGCAAACTATGAAAATATTGAAAACATTTCTAATACTTCCATTACTAACACTATTACTTATTAAAAACAGTAGAATACTATTTCTGAGCTCCACACTAGACTCTCAGGATTTGTCTTCTACTTAGCTTAAATTCCGAGACTGTTAGAATGTTTGGTTCGGGTTTTTTCCTCCCTAATTTGTGAATTTCAAATGCTACTTGAAATATGTTACATTTTGTAATACAGAATTATAAAAATAATTTATACTTCTTTCTATGCAACTGCAATTTTGGTTCTAAGCCACCTGAAGCTTCCTCTTCTGGTTTCAAGTTGAAAATTGATTATTTGATTAGCCTGCCATCTTTGGCTGATGAATCCATCTTCATGTAGGACCGACCTGCATCTTAATATACTTAGTGGGGCATGAAGAAGAACAGCACAATGCTTGCCAGTGAGTACAGCAGATTGAATATATTTGCTGAATTTATTTTGGGACTGGTATTTCCAACAATTACTCATTCCTCCCCTTCCCTCTCCTCCCTAAACTAATTCTTTTGTTATCTTCCTTAGCTACTGAGAAAAAATTCAAGCCTGTTGTACATTGTAGTTTTATAAAACTGGTAGATTTGTAGCTAAACTGGAGACAGAGGATTTAGCCAATAAAAGAAGGGTTGCAGGTTAAATGTTTAGTTGTTGCTGTGGAATGTAAGTGGCTTTCAGAAGAAGCAGACTGAGCATTAGCACACAATGCCCTCAGAAGGAGAGGGAGATAACAGGTCATGGCAATTTAAGCATGTACCCGAAATTGTTCTTGAGCAAAGATGAGACAAGAAGTAATGATACTTGAAAAGATTAAAAGTTACATACAGCCATCATGTAGATTTAAGAAACCTAAAATGTAGTGTGCTCTTGTGGTTTTCTTCCCTGAGGTAAATTTAAAAACTACTTAAATAAAAAAAGCTAAGAAGAGATGAATAATTAGGTATAGGTACACAAAAAAAATTATTTTGGTACATCTTCAGTTGTACATGAACCAATATCTGTGTATCCTGCAAAATAAAATCTTATTTCCATTTTATATTTGACTTACCTAACATGGCAATACGCTAATATCCAATCCTCTTCAATTAACATCAGCTTCTCTTCTTTAAAGCTCATGTTCAAATCTATGCCATAAGCTCCATATACATGAACTAGAAGTGGTCTCCTGTGTAGTTCTTTAGAATTCTTATTATGAAAAACTGTAATTGGCACCAAAGTTTCATCCTGGAAAAGAAGGAGTAGTTTTACAATAAGGGACATTGCAGAAATCTCAATGACACATGGCAATGAAAACTTCAATTATTTATTTTAAAATATGTTTTTTTGATTACAGTAATTTCTTTCACTTAGAGTGTACAAAGCACTCTTGAAAAATAAAGCCTGAGACTGAACCTCTGCTGTGTGGGCTTACGGATGCAGAGTATAAATTCATTTAAGTGCAACACCTGAAGAGTTTTTAAACTACCAAAGCACCCAAGTCTTCCTTCCCCCTTTAACACCAAGAATATATGTTATTAACAATAGAGTTTACCACTTACCACAGTACAAACTCTTTATTAACATCTCCAGAATTTTTAAACTCAGGCTGTTAAAACTTTCCTTTCTTGATCTGCACTGTGCAGCTGGTTGTGGGGTGTTCTTTTCAACAGCTGGCACCTTTTTCATTTATCATGTGGAGTACAATACCATTACATCAACTAGCAATTCTCACTTGTACTAAGATTCTTGACTCATCGTGTGCTGTTATCACCTCTGGAATACCCAGGTTAATGGGAAAAAAAAAAATTTCACGACTCTTTCTTGTTCTTCTCTGCAGCACTGAAGAAAACACCCACTGTTTAGTAACTATAGCACCAACTGCTCTTTACCTTTTTAAATTTCTGTTCCCTGCCAAATGCACTTTCTTTAAATGGGTGGGGAGGAAGGAAAGAATAAAGAGAATGGGAAAAAGACTGAAAAATCTTACCTTGCTTTTAGCTAGTAAACGTGTAGTGTGACAATTCGTAATAATTGGTACCTCTTGCACAGCTTGTTCAATGAGATTATTTTCTTTAAATGAATATGCAAAACGCTTAGGGGGGTGTACTGGGGAGGAGAGCTGAAAATAGCAGGTGCTGGTGGTATGTTCAGGATGAGATTCCAATTCAAATTCACAGGCCCACGTAGGTAGCTGAGAAAACATGGCATTTCAAGTAAGACCCTTACACTGCTTCTGTAAATTTTGCTTAATATGTCCTTCAGAGAAAAACACTTTGGATATTAATTAATTATCTTCAGTCGGTATGTGGCACAATCTGTATTTCATTTAAATCCAGTAACGAAACAGTCAAAAAGTGAAAGACTGGTTTAGTTTTCCCCTGAGGCCATTGGATAAAGCTGGACAACGAAATAAAATTAAGAAATAAATTAAAATTCAGTTTTAAAAGGGTATTAATGAAGCATTTTTAAAAGAAAACATCTTAAATGATTCTGCATTAGTTTTATTTTTTAGATCCTATTTTTCCTTGCATTTCCAGTTCTACTTCAACATGTTATATAGCCAAGTCCATGTCAGCTATTATGCTTTTACTGTGAGTTAGCTCAGTAATGCTAAGCCCCTGAAAACCCCTGCCTCTTAACTTTGCTCCTAGTGCCAGCCATTGTGAAGAACAAAACCTTTTCCTGGCACATTCACCCTCAGACACTTACTGTTATTATATTTAAGGTTTTTAACTCTGCTAAGAATGAAAGAAATCAAGATTCATTCTTTGAGAGCAGCAGGGACATAGCCAAACCCTCTGCCAGACCATTACTTACTTGGGTTAGGTTCCTAGAGGCTTCTGAAAAGGCAGCAGAAGTCCAAGTTCTCCTGAGTAACTGCAGGCCCTTTCTGAATAAATAAACTGTGGCCATTTTAAAAAATGAAGATTTTGGAGACCATACAGTGTACTTTGTTGAAAACCTTTTTCTGTAGCAGTTTTACAGAGTGCAGCATTGGCAGCTTGTTGCAATAAACTCATAAGTTTTTCAGACTGTATTTTCCAGGAAAACAAATCAATTAAATATTTCACCTGAATGGTGTTCAGAAATCATGGATTTGGCTGGAGTCACTTAATTTTTAATCCACAAGTATTTAACAACTAGCGAAGGGAAGCAAATCCTTTGCACTAATTGTACTACAATATCAACTCTTCCCATTTATTATGGGACAGCGTCCACACTTGTTTTCTGAACATTAACCTTTTTCCTGAGGGAGGGGTCTTGCTTACACCAATGAGTGTAACTAAAAATAGGCTCAGTAAAACTAAGTAGAGCAGTTAGGGAACTAAGTTCTGTTTTACATTAGACATCAGCTATATTGAGAAGAGCTTGACTGTAATCTGTTGAAGAAAGAACTGGCTCACAGGATAACTGCCCTTCAACTTTCTAAATGCTGCAATAAAATGCTGCACCACACCAAATCGTGAAGAACAGCCACAGGTTAATAGAATTAATCATAATGATGAAATTACCAGTATTAATAGTTTCCAAACCACTTTTACTTTTGGAATTTATCTTTGCTTTCATTATGTTATGCCAAAAAAAAAAAGAAAAGCTGGAAAAATGTTATGCTGCTTAAACCAAGCTAAAACGTACCTTTATTGACTGAACGGAGTGTGAAACAAAAGAAATCACATTTAAGTAAAGATGACCAGCATTCTTCAGGAACATAATACAGTCATCACTGAACATCTCAAAGTCTACTAGCTTGGTTTTCTTTTCCAGAGCATAAACTAACTGCCAGTTCTCCTTGCCACTGGAAGCTACTGGTGCCTTCATCAACTATTAAAAAACAACAAACAACCTTGTATTACTAAAATGTAGTAAGAGTTACAAATGAGAGGTACAGACTTATAGGTGATCTCATACAATATTTTTCTTGAAAAAAATAGTTCTTGGTATTTGGGGTGTTTGCCTGTCTAAAACTGGAGATTTTTAAACTCCCTTTACTTAGGCAAAATGGAAGAACAATGCAGTAACATGTGGAGAAGACCAAGTCTCAAAGACTACTCTACAGACGACTGTAATACAGTAAGTGCTTTAGCATGGCCAGCACAATTGAAGGGGGATTTGATCACACGGACTGAGATCACCAACTTAAGTTTTGATACAGGGGAAATGACTGTTGAAACATAGTCATTTCTTGATTCTGTCAAAGGAGTTAGGATCAAACTGGCCTCCTACAGGTGAGAGTCCATGCAGCACTATCATTTTTTTTAATCTATGCATCTCTCTCTGTTAAGTTACTTCAGTAAGCTGTGATGAACAGAATTAAAAGCCAACTGTACTATTTCTATATGACCGGTACTAGGTATCTAAATTAATCCCATGAATGTAATTATCAGTCAAAAAAGCCTTGTATTCTGCAGGTTCTCCATACGTAGTAAGAATGTACAGCTGGTCCTTTCTGTGCTCGATGTGGTAAATGACCCCTGTGGTTCGTGCTTGTACAAGAGCAGGTGACTCAAAGGGATGTCTGCAGTCAACCAGCCAAACCTCTGAGGTCGTCTTGCTGTTGCTGTTGATAGTGAGAAAACGCCTGTCCTTTGTGCAATAAAGGTCTACAAAGAATCTGTAGAGAATCATTAAAAAAAAAAAAAAAAGAAAAGAAAACCCTTAAATTTTATCAGTATTTTAAAATACATCAGTTGTTTCAGGATCACGGGCTTCTATCTGGCAAGGTAAGAAACAGCATTCCTGTAAGCAGACTGAAGAAATTTCAGGCTGCTTGGCTCCCAGACCCACTTCTGCTGCATTTACCCTGGGGTTTAAAACCCCTCAATCTTGTGTGTGAAACCTGAAATCTGCAAGGAAAGCAGTTCAGTTATTGCCCAACTAAATCTAGGTTTTTGCATCACTGAGCTGACTGGAAGCTCATTGATGCATACAGGCATTAAAATTCAGGCAAAAGGTAGAATTTTTTAGTGATCTTGTAACCCTATTGAAAAAAAAAAGTAATGGATAGTTAAAATAATAAATGGCATCACGTGGGAACAGCAATAACAAAAGTAAGAGCTATTAAAAAAATAAATTGATAAAATGTCTATATGCTACTGACCTAACTGTCTGAAGCAAATAAGACTTTTTTTAAAAGGAAAAAGCACAGAGGCCTCTATAAGAAAGATGGAGTTGGTCTATAAGCAAGTTGGAGTGATAAAGCTGGAAACTAGGAACGGGTTTTGGAATTAAGAAAGTAGGAACTACCTACCAGTCTTAAATCCCTCTAAAATCTAGAAACAGAAAGCAGAATGAGAACCAGTGGCTGGATGCTAATAGTAGAGAGGTTCAGGCTGAAATTCAGATTCAAATTTCTGTGAGTCATCCTAATTAACTGGAATGTCACATCTTGGATCAGAACAGTCTCTTTGCCATTTTGGACCCTTAAGACTGGATGTCTCTAAAAGCAAAACTGTTCAACACAAAAATCCAGATTCCATCTAAAAAATGCACAGGTGAGCACCATAACCTGCATCACACAGACTAGATACATGACTGCAATGATGCTCTCTCTAGGATTTAGAGTATTTGACTGCTGAAGAAAAGGATGCTTTAGATAGCATTTTCAGTGCCTTTAATTATTCGCAGGTGGAGGATCTCAAATTTTTTGGTAGTATTGATTTTTTCTAATTGCACCCTCTTGACATCTTTAGGACAGGCACAGAGGGGGAGCTAAAGTCTGCAAGAAAAATCAGCCTCCTGCCTGTCTAATACCCATGAATTTGGCAAGACTGTGGCACTGCATTCAGTAGAGATTCCAAGAGTTCAGCTCTGCTGATGCTGTCTGTAAGAAGGTTGAGCTGAAATGTATATTACACTTTTCTCCAAGGATTATGACCTTGATATTACATTTTATTTTATCTTTGTAGCTTTTTAAAAAAAAAAGTCAAGAAATGTTCAGCTTCTAAAAAAATACCTGATTGCAACTAGAAGAGCTGGTGAGATGCAGAACAGAACTGCTCAATGGCAATAGAAAAGAATGTCTTGCCATCTCCGATGAAGGAGTTCAGCTCTGAGCTGCAATAGCACATGAACCTTTAGAGTAAGTTTCTAGTAGATTTACTGTAATGACTATGACCTTCAGAATTATGCCACCAGTTTCCCTGTGGGGAAGTGCCAGGTCAGTGCAACTTGATTTTCCAAAACTGTGCATCAAATGCAGCTGGGAAAAAAAAAGATCTTATTTATTCAATCTCCACTGCAGATTTTTTGTTTATTTGTTTTCTCTTTTTTTTCTTTTTTTAAATTTTTTCTGATGAAAGTATAATTGGAATTTCTTTACTGAATATGTAACTTGAATTGAGAATAATCACAAATATTTATGGAATGCTGTATAAATATACCATGTGCTGCAATGCTGAAAAGCTGGCTCTGCGCTCAATTTAGCAAAGAGCCTTCTTGTCCTCCTAAACCACTGCTTAAAGAAAGGTTATTGAGAGGGTATTCAGTCAACAATAGTTCTGTCTCTTGGAATGTTGTAATGATTTTGCTCATCCATTACCCAGAGCAAGGATTAGCCTGAACTTACATATTTTTTTAAAGGATGTATCAGACATCAATAGCAGAGAAAACAAAATGAAATCCACGGTCTGATTTACCCTGTATGAAACTGTCACACATTCATTAAAGGACACCGTGACCTGAGAGTGACCTTGACATTTATAAACTCAGCTGAACTCATGAGGTAAGAGAGGAAAGTTAAATCTCTGTTGATCACATATCAAAAGGAGAAGAGAGCACATTCTCAGGCTGTAAAAGGCACTACTGACAGCAGAACACAAAAATGCATTTTACTATTTGAAATATGATATGGAACACATTGTTTTCCAAACCAGTTCTATTTTATATATAAAATACTCTAAAATGTGTGAAGGACTTGTTATATTTTAGAGATGTATTACCTTGCATCTTGTTCTGTATAAACTAACTTAGTATGTTTCTGGGAAGCGAAAGTGGTCATGAATACATTCTGGCATTTTAGGTTCTTCTGAGTGGTGTAATACAGAACATCATCTGCAGCCCATTCTGGAAAAAAAGACAAATGCATATCAAATTCAGAACAGTGTATAAATTACTGAGAGAAGATGGGAGTTCCATGGACACTGGACCCAGTGCTGAAAAACGTGGGTTGCAGGTGGCGTGGAACTGAGGACAGCACCTCTGCATCCTGTCAGGACTGACGTAAGAGACAAAAGGTTTTTCTATGTTTTCTCTGAATACCACAGACAAGAACCTCATAATGTATTGAAAAAAAAAGCTAAAAAAAAAAAAAAAGGCAGCAGAGATCAATGTTGCAGGGCCCAGTAATAGGAAGCTCTTGACCCTTTGTGGGTTCTGGAGGTAACAGGAAAACAGGAGACATGGCTGTTTAAAACAGCAGAGAAAAAGAGGCTTACATGGAGTCAGCAAGATAATAAAGACATCATAAGCTCTGCACTGCTGCATGTGATGGCACACAAACCATTTAGAGAAAAGAGATGATACATGTGCCCCATGGGTACTGCTGAGATAAAAATTCTCCAGTTTTCTGTGCTCGTGTATGTGTTCACCAACATAGAAAGATATAAATACAGGAACCTTGTTATTCTGAAGTTATTCTGACTGATCCAGCCACACTCCTGCCATCTCTGCTGCTCCTACAGCCAACAGAATGATGTTTAACAAATATGCTTTTAAAAGCTGCTGCGTGCTGTCTTATGTATAAATACTGATTTTCAGTACAAACCCTGAGGAATTAATAACACCAAAATAACACAAACACTTTGCTTTCTGAACAGCAATGTGGCTTCAAAGTGCAAAGGTAGCTGAGGATTAACTATGAAGACAAACCTTCAGAGGGCAAATCCAAGTTTTCCTATAGCCAAGCCTATAGGAAAATTAGGGTGTAAATTTTCAGGAACTTCTGTCCACTTCCCTGCTATTTTATATCACTCAATACAAGCACATAAACTTTGCAAGTGGTTCTAAGACCTAATTCTCTTGCTCATGATTGAGGCACCTCTGTGCCTCATGACACTACCCTGTACCTCACTCACACCCGACTAAACTTTACAGAATTTACCTATCTGATAGTCATCTTATTACCTGTCATACTTGTTTAGGGAACAGGATGTTGGTCTCTTAACTGTACTGATTCTTCTGGATGAACCTAGACAGATGTTCAAATCAAGTATGGTGTAAAATATCATTAGCAAGTTTGCATGTTTATTTTTCAACAGGTATTATAAACTTCAGTGTGGAAACACAACACTAAATTCTTGCTACTCCTTGTTTTCTTAACAAGAAAGTTTTCCTAGAGGGTTTTCTGGGGGTTTTTTGTGGGTTTTTTGGTTTGCTTTGGTTTTTCCTCTGCCCAGGCAAATTGCTTACTGCACTAGATATAGTTGATGACCTCTAGCAATATAATGTACAGTACAAGATGTGGAACACTGTATACATACTACTATACTCTTTTTGATATATTCTTTAACATACTATAAACAAAGCATGTTTTCCTATTCACTTCCATTTACCTCTGCTTCTTTTAACAGCAATGTAAAGCTCTGTAATTTATTCTGAAAGAATTGATTCAAGGCCTGGCTCTGACTTCACTGGGCTCTGAAGAGTGACCCACATCCTGGATTCCAGTTGAAATTCCAGCCAATACTCACTAGTAGGTACTCCTTCCACACTTTTCAAGCAAATCTGACAGTCTATAGCTAACAGTAACTTCAGGTGTAGCTGTAAGGGTTTACCAACTAGAATATCCCTCAGAAAGATCTTTATATGACAAACAGTCATGTCACTGTATTTTGAATATAGCATATTGGATTCAATAGAAAAAATTGTATGCATGACTGTTGTAATGTGTATAAATGCTGTTACAATAAAGGAAAATTTGCATCCAGGAAGCAGTCCATTTCATCCATATCAGATAACCTCTAATTGTGCAGTGTTAAAGAAACCATAAGAAGCAATTCAACATCTATAAGGATTAAATGTTACCTTCATTAAAAAAAAAAAACCACAACAAAACTTCAAACTAAGAAAAATTTTGTTTGTTGTGTTGAAAGGCTGTGTGATCCACAGGATATTTATAAACAACTTACCAAAGCTAAATACACTTGGAATTACTCTTTCCACAACAGGAAGATTACCAAGTTTCATAATTATGCAGGTTGCCTCTTCAGAATTTTCACTTTTTAGGCTGATGGCCATGTATTTCTGATCTGGTGAAATCCTGATCCGTTGAATAAAGGCATCAGAAAAGCCAAGATCTTCAACACTGAATAAAACCTCAGCATTTCCTTCACCTATTACACAGAAAAAGGAGATAGCAAAAAATCCTGTTATTAAGACACTGTCAAAATGAATGGTGATTCTTAATGTCTGTATTTAATAAATCTGTCTCCAATATTCACAAACGTTCTATTGAAATTTATCAACACCAAATACCTGTCTTGGAAGATATTTGCAAATGCACTTTGTAAAAATAAAAATTAAAAAAAAAGTAGTTCCAATGAAAAAGGTTCTGTAGTTATTACTAAAAAGATTTCAAAAAGTGTAGATCTTGGCTTCTACTAAATGTACTGAATTTTCAAGCTCAGAAAGCACGGTTGTTTCTAATAAATAAAATTAGAAATTCTTTCATCCCCCCAGAAATAAAAAAGCATAATGTTCTTTTCCACTTTCCAGAAAATTAGTGCTCTGAAAAGAAGTGTCTTCTCTCTTTCCTCTCCAGCAACTTGCCTTAGTATCAATATACACTATTCTCTAACTCTCTTTACCTCACCTTTTCAGATTCAGGATTCTAGAATTATTACTCTATTACAGAATTTTATAAGAGTATTTTTAGTTAGGAAACAGACAAGTTAAGCATTAATGCAAGAAAAGAACACTAAGTCATACATGTATATACCTTTTTTAAGAATCCTACCATATCAGGAAGAGAAATCCCTTACCATCATCTGCTTTTGCAAGAAATATGCAGCCATTCTCTTCAAAGTACACATTCTCTCCAAACCTCATCTGCTTAATACAAACAAACACATTTCAAGTCCACCATACAATTAGACTATTTCCTTTGAATCCCTATATACAGTCATTTTTCTGTACAGCAGAATTGTAACAAATGACAACATATATTCTATACTGAAGAAGGAATTGCACACATCAGAAAGATTATTTTTTAGTTAGGGTACTTAAGCTACCTCTACCTGCTCTAAATTTCACAGAAGGCTCAGATCACCTGCAACTGCTCTTGCAGCTTACAATGTCTTGTATTCTTTATCCAAAAGTCAGATGTTTATTTTATCTTTACTTGCTTTTGCCTATGGAGAAATTAAGGTAAATTCACTGTCAAAACAGGTATAAGCTATTCTAAACACAAACTGTTACTATGCACAATTATTAAAATATTCAAAACTTCTACTGCAAAAAAACCCCAAACAAGTAAACCAGCATTTTATAACAGGAACAGCTTCGCTGTCTTTTATTTGTAGTCACTGATGGGAAATGTTTGTATTGTTTATCACTTACCCTTGGGCTTCCTGAATTGAGTGCATACATGTCGTGCAATTCTTCCAGTTTTTCCTTGATTCTCTTTGTCATAGCTTTGTATGTTGGTGAAATGTTACTCCAGTTTTTTTGCTCTGATTTCAGAAGGTTCTTGTGCAAAAGGTCTGAAGTTACTATGGATGTATTTTGCTTCCTTTTGGAAGGGACTTTTGTTCCTTCCTGCTAAGCAAGGAGAGACAAGAATGGCTACAAGCTGGACACTGCACACCCATCTGAACACATTGAGGCAATATCCCCTGAGCCACAGGCCCAAACCTTTGCATTATTACAAAAGTATATGCCAACAAAAACAAAAACTACAGTTGGAATGTGTTTTAACTCTTCCTGAACTTCTGGGGAGGCACTGTCAAATGTGCTTTACTTGACACATTTATTGAGTTCTTTTCTTCAGAATTTAGGGTACTACTACTATATACTCTTAACTGATTACAAGTCAATAAGTTTTTTCCTATTCTAGAACTAGGTTTTACTTTTTATGGAATTCTATTGTTTTTCCTTCTTCACAGCTTTCTTTCATAATTTCCTGTCTTTAGAGTTTCATTTCTCATTTCTTTTCCTAGACAACACCTCTGTCTCTGTACCTAGGAGTCCTAGCAGCTCATTAAGGTCTTGCTCCAGCTCCTCAGAAGTGTGAATATAAATGTTCATAAGGTGCAGAATGAAGTGAAGCAGTGAACTGATATGGGTTCTGCAACAATTTTATCAGGAGTAAGTTTAAGGATCTGGTTTTCCATGAAATGTGAGATTACTGCTACCTCACTGCCAACAAAGCTGTCTTCTATTGTAAAAATGGTGAAAGTGTGTTAAGACTGCTAGAACAATGCTACTTCTTGCATGTTGTGAAATGTCACTTGATCATGCAGTAAGTTTCACAACTTGTATTACACTACATAATACTGCCTAGATCAGACAAAGTAACATTTTACAACAATCAATGTACAATTTGGATGTGTCTAAGCTTAAAAAGCATCCTATGCTTCATCTCCTTTCCTCACTTTCCACTAAGGACTGTTGGATTGCTCCTAGTTTGTCTGCAGAAACATGAGAACCAAAATGTGAATGTTTCAAGTAGACTTCGAAGGGAAACCATCTGCTCCAGTTACCAGACTCTCTATGAACATAAAGCACATCACTGCTGAGAGCTCAGAGTGTCTGTCACTGGTTCCTCTCACCTGGCACAAGGCAAAGACATTGTGAAGGCTCTTAGAGAAGTTCTGGACCAACTGAGTGACTGGTCAGGAGAAACCAGCTGCTGGATGCCAAAGTTGTACCACCTCCCCCCAGTCACTGGACAAACTCTTGTAAGAGAACACCATCCCCCAAACATGATGCAACCAAATAAAACCCCACAGTGGCCATAAATGGATACTTTCTTTTATAACTTTTAGTTATACTTTTATAACTTAAAAGTAAACTTTTATAATGCCTCTAGCAAAATTTGCATTAGACACTGAGACAGAAGACCAAAAATTATTTCAGACTCTTTTCTGTATATCTGTGCACAATATACTGTATATACTGCCATCCAATTACACAATATTTTTTTACAGAAATCAATGCAAATACCTTTTAAAATATAGTTTAGAACATGTAAACACTATTATGAGATGTCAATATTACATGTTAGTATGATGGAAACCATGATTTACTGGTCAACAAAGAAAAGTCAAGTGTTATTTGAGCCAGCTCACAGTCTGGTGTCATCAGTTTGGACACTTTGCCTCTACACTAGCTGACCTCTCAGTTTTCTCCTGACACTTTACCAAAGTCTGAAAGATACCAATTTTTTTTCAAAATTACTATAACAGGAAAATCAACCAAAATGTAGCTAGCTTTATGTCAAAACAGCATAGGAAAGCTGAACAATGATACGTGTCCTTGAACGTAACTGATATCCTGGACTTTATTCCTCTGCTTTAAATTCTCTGGGAAAAAATGTGTTTCTTCAACATGTGAAAAACATGACCGGGTCCCTCAACAGATGTGCCAAGGTGGCTGTTGCTATCAAGTCTATACTTAAACAGCATACCTTGCTGGAAAAGAATCTGCATGGCAGAATGCTTCCAGCTGGTACAGTCCTGTGGGTGCATGTACTTTTTGAACTGTCCAGGATGTGGCACTTTTTTGGTCCAATTTTACTGTACGGACACATTGTTTGAGGAGGGTTATGCTTAGAGTAGTACTTGGCACTGAAGCTCAGCCCTTGGAAAAGATTCCGCAGTCCAGCGCAGCACATCCTAACCTTCATTTCTCGACAGCCAACCTGGAATTTCTGAAAGTCCCAAACCGCCGATCATTTAGACTGTCTGTGTGAAATATACATACTGTAAAATGCAGGCGTAAATAGACATACATACATATGAAATAGACATAGCGTAAACTTCCTCTTCCAAAGAAATGCGATTGATTCACTAGGTGAAATAAACGAGAAGAAAATAAGTAAAACTTTGTGAACAACTGGCACCCACATTTAAACCTGAACATTCCTGGCAGCCCAAAGTTTAACTCCAGTGAAACTATGAGGAGAAGGGGAGGTACAACCGTACACGTCCAGACGCTGAAGGACAGAACACTGGGAAAGTTTGGAGAAGTCGTCCCCACCCTCACTTCACCTAACACCAAGCCCAAGCTCTCTCCCGAGGGTCCCTGGGCAGCAGGAGCTGAAGCGCCGTTCGCAGGGGCATTGCAGGGGACGGGCCCCACGTGTCCGGCTGGAACCTGCGCGTCCCCGCTCCCCGCGGGCGCTGCCCGTCCGCCCGCAGCCCGCGCAAGGACTCGCCGTGCCGCTGCCGCCGCTCCTCCCGCTCCCGCTCCCGCTGGGCCGGCGCCGCCCGGTACGAGATGCCAGGCGGGCGGCAGGGCGCCCGGGGGCGCTGCCCGTAACTAAGATGGCGGCAGAGCGCTTCAGAAGCCGCGGCGGCCGAGCGCCGCTGATGTCAGCGCCGGGACGCGGAGCCACGGCGGGCGGGCACGGTCCCTGGCGCGGCTTTCCCGGGTGGCCGCCGTGCCACACCCAGTCCCGTCCCCGGGCGCGGTGGCCACGAGCGACTCGTCTTGAGGCGGGTCCCCGCTGTGCCGAGCCCCAAGAGCACCGCACTTCCTCGGCCCCCGAGAGCCGCTCGGCGCTGCCCTTAGCAAAGATGGCCGCGCCCCTCCTCCCGCTCCGTCCCTAGC
>VXBU01014508.1:223651-311103 GCA_013400315.1 Bombycilla garrulus
GCGGCGCAGCCTGGGGGCAGTGCGGGGTCTCTCCCTGTTCCCTCGGGCCGGGCTGTGCCCCGGGCGGCCCTGCTGGGAATCCCGCGCTGCCCGCACCCCTTATAGGAGGATTGCGAGCAATGCTATGGTGGGTCATGTAAAGGGGCTTGCAACACTCTCCCTGAAAAATATGATTAATAATAAAGATATATACATGTATATATGCACCCAACCCTCTCTAAAGAGAGGGGAAGATGAGGGGCAGCCACTGATCCCTTCACTCTTGTGACCGGTGACAGGACTTAGGGGTAGGGCCTGAAGTTGTGCAGGGGGGGTTTAGATTGGATATTAGAAAAAAGTTTTTCACCCAGAGGGTGGCTGGACGTTGGCACAGGCTCCCCAGGGAAGTGGTGACAGTGGAAGCCTGGTCGAGTTGAAGTGTTTGGAAAATGCTCTCAGGCACATGGTGTGCCTCTTGCAGTGTCTTGTGCTGGGCCAGGAGTTGGACTTGATGGTCCTGATGGGTCCCTTCCAACTTAGCTTATTCTGTGACTTTATAATTCTAAAGTGTGCCTTCAGTATATCTCAAAACAGTCCGTGGCCTGTGCTAGGGGAGGTGGCACCCCCACCACCTGAGGGCACCTTGGGATTTTCAGGCCACAGTTGGACACTTTCCATTGATGCTACTAGGGCTGCTTGTCGTGGCTGTCACCTCATTCCTGCTCTTTGCTCCCTGCCTCCCCGGACTGCCTTTGGTGGGGAGCTGGGGCAAGATTCCTCTCAGCTGGCAGTGAAAACTGCATTTTGCTGAGGGGGTGTGCCTGGAGGAGGGTGAGGAGGAAGAAGGAGCAAGTGGTGACACCTGTGTTGTGGTTAACAGCAGCTTCTCAGCTTCAGCCTTCCACACTGTTTTAGACCCTTTCGGAGGAGTGCAAGGTTGGAAAGGATTCCTTTGCAGATGAGTGTAGGCATAAAAGCTTAAGAACTCTAGTCTGTTTTATCGGCTGTTATTGTTACGGGATGTGAAATTTACATCCTTGAGTGTTTGGTTCTGTGCAGATGGGCATCTAAGGACAGCTGTCCCGGACAGGGTGGAGAGGTGGCACTGAGTCAGTGGTGGCAGCTGGGTTGGAAGGGGCTGCAGCTGGATTACAGTGGGAAGCCTGAGGATATCAATATTGCACTTTGTGTGTGCTTTTAGTTTCTAAATTTGCTGGTCCTCTTCAACAGGACCAACTTCTGTTTTATTGTACTCCAAAGCAGGAAATGTCAAAGTTAGTGGTAGGAATATCAGGTTTGTCTTTGTAGGTTTCTGTTCTAGCAGACTGTGTAAGCTGCACTCTGTGGCTATACTAGCTGTTATTTCTTCTCAACATATACTGCCTTTGGCATAGTCCTGTCTCTTAAAATCATAAGGAGCTTTTCATAACAATAGAATGGAGTTGTGGAAGAGTGCATGTAGGTATTTGGGGAGAAGGCTTCTCGTTTTTTTCTAAACTACATGTATCTGTGACCTTTTCCTCTACAGATTCCCTTGGTTTTTCCATGTTCTTTAGCTTTTCTGTTGATTTTTTATATGGTACAATGAGCAAGGATCAATTTAATCTTACTGGTACATCTGAGGTAAAAATCAGTTCTGTGCTCTTTGTTACAGTGGTGCTCAGATCTATCTATGGATTGGAAGAAAGTATCAACCTCCTTTTAAATCCTTTTTTAAAAGAGCACTGTCAAAGTGTTTCTTACAGTGCTTTTAAAAGCACTTTTCATACTGCTTATAATAACGCCTTACGTGCAATCAGTTCTGTGGTGTGTTTATATCTTGAATTTGCTTTCATTCAATGCACACACAAATTGATTTACTGTGGTAAGGATGCTTGAGTGCATGCTCGCTGATTTAATTAAGAAAAAAAAAGCCCTTTTATGAGGTATCCTATGAAGCTAGCATAAGGAACCAGGGGTTTGCATAATTACCTGTGTGCTCTTTATCAATGAAGTGTTTTATGTATGTACTGAGCTTGAAGTTTGGCAATATTTTTAAACTTAGTCTGTCAAAATCAAGAAAAGGAATTTTTTGCATTTAAAAAGGTGCTGAGGGAAGTTACCCATTTACTGTGCATTTGTAAATGACTGGATAAGTTCTCTAAGGCTGTGTGTTGAGCTCTGTGGCTGAAGGCATTATCCAGTCAGTAGTTTTCAGCAGGGAAGTTAGAGCAATAGGCATGCATTAGGTTCCTCCCTGTATGTACATTTGTTCCTTGTAGAAAGTTTAATGAAATCTGTAAGCTTTTTTTTTTGTTTATCCTGCTTGTTACCTTCCTCTTGCTCTTCTCACACAAGTCTCAGAATCACAGATTATGCTGAGCAGGAAAGGACACACAAGCATCATTCAGTTCAGCTCCTGGCCCTGCACAGGACCATCCCCAAGAGTCACACCACGTGCCTGAGAGTTATCTTGCTCACCTGCTAATGTACTTTAACTTCCAGAATTGGAAAATAAAAGCTAAACTGAGGACAGGTCAATGACACTTTTTCCCTGAACAGAAGCACTTCAAAACAAAATTTCTTCTCTTCCTGCTCTTCTCTCTGTGAAGTGTGTCTGTGCTCCAGTTCTTTTTTCCATGTTTTTGTTAGTCTTGAGTTTGTAAATTATTTACAGTTGGATGAAACAATTTGGTAAATAAATAATTTGTAAGAATAAATACTAGAGTCCTATGGATGATATTTAGAGTGCAGTTACGTGTTATGCTGTAGCTGATTGTGTAGAAACTTTCTTGCGTGTACAAAATACCGTGTTGCAGTCACTGCCAGAGAGCTGGCAGAGGTTTGTAGACCATTTACTGAATTTGGCTCTTAGTGCAACTAGGCCTAACACAAGCATGTAGACAGTTAAATACAGGGAATTTCAGGTGACTGCCTTTCTCCATGTTGTTTGCAGGAGATTCTTTCTTGATGAATTTTTTTTAAGAGGTATCAACAGTTTGAGGTTTTGCAGGAAGTCCTAAACATGGTCCTAATACTGTGACTAAATATCCAGGGCATTGCAATTGAGATCTGTGGTAGTATTTTACCAGAATCTTTGTAGTGCTTGGTGATGGGTTAAGATAGGTTTGTCACCTTTTGTTTTTATCAATGGATTATTCTATAGCAGCAATTTATCTTTGTAGTCTGTTTAACACATCTGTGATCCTTTTAGGAACAGACTTTAGAAAACCCCACTTTGATCCATATGTAAATAATACAGAGTTAGCTATAAATAATGTAACCTATTCTCTGTTTTCTCAGTCATACTTAAGGTTTTATAAGATTTGACCTGCTATTGTAATTTTCAGATCTTAGACCACTTGATTTTTGTTTGAGGCTGTGGGAGAAATGTTCTTTTGAATATTCAAATGCTCATGAGATTCTCTGCTAACCCAGAGAATGAATTTTACAGAGTGGCTATAAGATGTACAACAGAAACTGGAAGCAGAAGAGTGTTGTTGGTGCTATATTTTTTTTCTGTTAGTAATGGCTTGCTATTGCTTTACAGAAGTCCCCAAACAACACTCTCTTCTGAAAATTAGGTCTTGCTGGTTTTCTTTAGATGTCAGGGTAGTGCATTTTGTTTTCAGGCACACAGCTATTACATGAATGTCTTAATTTTGCTAGTCTTTTAATTTTGTTCTCTTGCTTTGATACTTTTGCATTTTTCTTCACATGTGTATTTTGCTCATGTGTTACAGAAGTAGTGTGGGCAGCACCCAGACATTTTTAATACTTCATGGAAAATGCCTGTGCCTTTCATATGCTAAGACCTGCCAATGAAAATAGCTCCAAAAGCAGTAAGCCTGATGCCTCAGACCTCCTGTTAGGTACCAACAGTGTAGCAAATACAATTGTTCTGCTCACATATATAGTACTTCCAAGTATCCTGCAAAATAATAAGTCATGGCCCTAAACTGTAAGACTTTTAAATGCGAGTGCATTTTCAGTTAAAGCACGTCAGCACAGCTTGGGTACAGCAAAAAAATCACTGACCCATTATATATATATATATCTCCTGTATGCAAAGCTTCTGTTTCAAGTTTCATTATTCTGGAGAGCTGTTTCTCATTTGATTTACCTTTAGTTGGCAAAAACTTGTAAATTGCAGTGCTGTTCTACTCAATGGAGCTCTTCCTTGTACCTCTATAAATTTATAGTGATGAATTTATTTTCTGCTCTGTTTTTGTTTTTTGTTTTTTGTTTTTTTTTTTTAATCCATCACTGGGCACTGCATATGCACCTTAATTTTAAAAATGCAATGGCAATTATTTATGTATTCTCTGCAACATTAGGAGAAACAAGTTAAATCCAGGACACCTGTCCTTCTACATCCCTGCCCTAAGGAATAAGTCTTTATGTCTGGCAGGAAAATGCTGTCTGTCTTCTGAGCAATGGCACAGCTCAAACCAGCTGAGTGCTGGGTTTTCCTGCATAGAGGGATTGATACCTCACTCCCTGATGATAGCTGAGTGCAGCAGACGAGGCAGGACGGGGAGCCCACGTTTTCAGTTTCCTGAACAAGTGTTTTAATCATTTAAGAAATGCAAATGACATTGTCTTTGTCACTGCCTTAAATTCTTTAGTCTCTTAGCACTGAACTTGGTGTTCTCAGAGTGTTTTAGGGCTCACCTGAAGTCTGGCTCATGTGTCAGTGTCCTCTTATGGGGGCTTGGTAGGGGAATATATGGTTGTGGTGTCTGAAAGTCTGGGACAGGGAGCAATTTTCTCAACTTGGGCAACTTTGGCAGCATCTCTGCAAGTGTGCAGCAGAAGACTTCTAGGCTAGGAAGGAATCTGTCAGAGGAACACACAGCACTCAGGCTACCTGAAGATCATGTTTTGGGTTTGTTGTTTAAACTCTGCAAAAGATACCTTTGTTGCTGTTGTTGGCTTTTTCCCCCCTCCATAGGGACAGTGAGTGGCACAGAAATTGCTTGGGGAGGGCACTGCTTGGGATATGAAACTTGGTAAAATGAGAGGATGGGGAGAACTCAGTTTGCCCCTGTAATTTTTGCATGGGTTTGGTGGAGTGTGAGTTAAAAAAAGCAACTTTGTGTACTGCTGAACACAGTACATTTGCTTTACAGTTATTGAGACCTAATTCGTGACTCATTCTCTTGACCCCTGCCATCAGTATCACTGTATTTTGTTCAGGCTTGACGTACTTGGTTATTTGTAACTACTAGCTGAGAGCATAGACGTTATGATTTGCCTCTTCACTTAAATAGGCATGGGTTTGTTCTTTTCCTGGAAGTTTTATTGTTAATGTTTAATTTGTTCTTCATTTCAAAGGTTCTGAAGAAAAAGCACTTGAAAGATGTGCATCTCCAACAAGTATCTGTAAGAAGGTTTGCATCGTTCAATCTCTTTTCAATAGAAGACCAGAACACAGAAGAAGAAACTGGGACCTGGGTTCAGTATAGAAGCATCTTTTATCCCAAGTACAGTGTCTCTTTAAGGTAACCACAATTTAAGTTTTAAGTACTTTCTAAGATCTTGAATGGGCCTCAAATATAAAACTCATTAGTCATTCTTCCAATGTTTTGTGTAACTAGGGCACAGTTTACAAATAAACTGATAAATGTTATTTTTAGTTGTTTGTTACAGTAAGTAGCTTGTCTGACTCTTCTTTCTGGTACATTTCACTGAAGTGGCAGAACTTGACTGAAAATACTGATGCTTGTAGCTAAAACAGAACGCAAATATGAGTTTGTGTTTTACATTTTAATAGTTTTCTGTTTTGACGTTCTTCAGCTATAAATAGGACATTAAAAAGCCTGAACACAGTTATTTATCGTCTTAATAAAAATTTTTATGACATGATGTTATTAATAATGTTCTAAAAATTTTTTTGTAATGATCTGTATTTTATTCAGTTTTCTTCTTAGTGCATCTTTTCAAACTCAGTGATAATTCAGAAGCCAAATTCCCACAAAATAATATGTACTTAATGAAGTAACCTTTATTACATTAGGGCAGGTCATTTGTATTACAGAAATTGACAATAAAAAAGTCCACACACACACACACAAAATCACAAATAGCTTACTTCCCTCCCCAAAAACCCTCTGAAGGAATATCACTGAATTCTCAGTAGCTTTTGAAAACTCCCATTCATTAGTATTTTTGTGGGATTTTGGTTTTGTTTGTCTGTCCTTTTCTCTTGCTTTGGTCTTCTTTTCCACATTCAGTTTTGTGTCTACCCTACTTGGTTTGCCTCAGGAGGTTTGCAACAGTAATTTAAGAATCCCTGAATTGATCCTTGTTATGCACCATCTAATTAGAGATCTGAAGGTGGAGGATTTTGCATTCTCTGTGCAGTGGAAGATGTTCTGCAGAGCCCAAATCAAAAAGTGCAGTTTTGTTTACCTGGGACTTTAATTCAAAATCAAGCTTAGAATTTAAGGTCTAACACAAACAAGTGACCATCATTAAACTGCAACATTTTTGCAAGGTTTTGACATGAACCATGAGAAAAAACCTAACCAAATTAAAGGAACTCCACAACAGTACATGAAGATAATTTTAAATTTTCCTCTGGATTTAAAATCAAGAACAAAATTCTTTAGAACTTTATAAAGTCCTATTTTTCCATTTTTTTTTCCAACTTAGTGATGTTAAAAGGGTTCAAAAGGAAACTTTTCCACTGGAAAACTGCTGTTTGTAATAGAAGTAGATGCAGTGTTCTTCCATATACAGACTTTTCCTGTAAATCACCAGTGAATGCTGTGGACTGATTCAAACACTAACAGTCTACATAATGCCTTTGTGCAGCATCCCTGTTCCTTGTTTCTAGGTCTCCAGAGGCACACTGGGGATAGGAAACACAAGATTTATGTAGAATCTTGGCTGACAAGGCTGCAGTGTCTTACAATGCAGCCCTGAATGCCTTTAGTTCACTGTTGTGGCTTGCAACACGTGCTGTCACTTGATTTACTTGTTCTGGAGTTTTAAGGTAGGAGATGAGCAAAGGTTGACCTGTGCTGGCAGTACAGAAGCCAAGGAAATGTCAGACTGATCCTGCTCTAGCATTTGTGTGCTTCTGTTTCCACCACTTTGTATGTCATAATTTTATTTGGTATTATTTGTCTAATTGTACTTTCATTGATAATTGGACACAGCTCAACTATAGACTCGTAACAAAAATGTTTGTTTAGGAGTTATTTTATTGTGTTTCTTTAATCCTGTTCAGTGGAAATGTGTAGTTTCTGTTCTGAAGCAGGCTCAAACAACGTTTCCAAAACTGAAGATTGAGGAGAATATGGACGTTGTCTTCTGGTGGGGATTTTTATTTTATGTTTTCCCTGCATTTGTTCCTTTCCAAAAGATACTCAGTGACCTCTAAAAATAGTAATCACTGATCATTTTAGGAATAATGATCAGAATTTGCTTAGTCCTACGCTGCTATGTTAAAGTGTTTTCTCGACACTGAGGCAGTGACAATGCATAGATGATACTTACTATTTCAGGAGGTGAAGAAGGGAAGGAGAAAATACTGTGGTTTTTGCCAGGAGCAAGGTACAAATAGGCTGCAACAAAATTGACTCTACCCTGAGTTGGTGTTGAATAAAGTTTCTTCCCTGTTTTTGCAGAAGCAGTAATTTAGGGGATCAGCATAACGTTTTAACATACATAACAGAGCAACAGTTCTTCTTGCTGACACTTACATATCTAGAAGATAAGAAATCTTGGAGAAAGTGTTCCTGGATCTTTCAGAACTGATCATGTGTTGGAACCTTAAGGATTCTCTGTATGTCTGACAGTCTTCCCTTGGTTTTTCTCTGTCCACTGGTAAAATAATATTAATATTAAACAGCAGAAACAATTTTAATAAGTTAGCAACAGTGTAATATTAACAATAACTTCAGTCAGGTAAATCCAGAACAGCATGCTTGAATAGGAAAGCCTTTTTATAGCTTTTTGTCAGGAATGAAAAAATGTTGCTATGGAATAAAATCTTGACAAAAGTGCCTTGGAATTTTCATCTACATTTGTTTTCCTTATGCATTAACATCCTCTAGGAAAAGCTCATTGCATATCTTTGATGTTAAAAGGATTGTCAGCTAATATCTTGACGAGACTAAATACTTAAGAAAGTTCATAAGGTTGTTAGTGGCTTTTGGCAAAGAGTATAAAGGTCAAGCTATATCAGTTCAAGGGCTGTCAAAACTGATCAAATTGTATATTCAGATATGCTATGACCTAGCTGGAATTACTGCTCTAGAGGGGCTTGGGACCAGTTTGTCAGGCAAATAGCAGCTTGTCTAGGAACTACTGGTCATATGAATGCTTTTCTCAATTTTGTTGATTTTGCTGTTTCTCTAACTAAATTCAGTCTGGATTCACATCTCAGAAAGAAGAACTTATGCCATGTTTTTCTGTCACTAGTTTATATTTTTTGCATTGTACTTAATAACAAATCTTCCAAAGCAGAAAGTCAGAAGTCCCAGTGTAAGGCAATTTTCAGCTTAAAAAATTTAAGCTGAATTTAGGTGCCATTTTGAGTAGATCTTTGAAGTGAAACATTATTGACTCATTTTTAAAATCTCCATAATTCATCAGGTTAAACAATGATCTCCAGTGTGCTTAATGAAATGTAGATTCATAATACATGGTGGAAAATGATCCTGTGAAGTTTGTTTAGGTACTAGGGTGCTTCACAGTAGCTCTGGGGTATCAGAAGGAGTGTCTGGTGAGTGTGGGGTTTGTTAGCAGTGAAAGGCATGTCAAAATGAAATTTCTTGTGTTAGAATCCAAAAGCTCATTTGGTTAGTGTGCTCTCGTCTGGATTTGCATTGTATTTCATGTTCCTATACACTGCATCCTTGTCTTGATGATGTTAGTTGAGCTTTGGCTTTCTTAACCTGAAACCTGGATGCTCAGACAATTTCTCTTTATTTCTCACATGCTACTTGATTTTGCTTCCACACTCTGTAGGCTTCTTTTTGGTGTTTGAATTTGTCCAGGAGTATCTTGTTCATCCAGGTTGACCTCCAAGTTGACCTCCTTTCCTCCACTGTCTCCTCTTGGTCAGGATGTGCTGTTCCAGAGGTGATCCTTGGATATGAGCCAGCTTTCTTGGGTCCCTCTTCTCCCCAGGTCTTTATCCTATGGTATTCTACCAAACAGATCCCTGAAGAGGCCAAAGTGTGCTCTCCAGAGCTCCAGGGTAGCAAGCTTGTTGTGCAGCCTTCTCACTGCCCTAAGGATCTCAAACTCCACTGTTGTGGTGAACTATATCTGATGTTTACATGGAGTTCT
Organism: Bombycilla garrulus; assembly: GCA_013400315.1. Lineage (NCBI taxonomy): Eukaryota > Metazoa > Chordata > Aves > Passeriformes > Bombycillidae > Bombycilla > Bombycilla garrulus. The sequence goes on from VXBU01014508.1 coordinate 232,916, forward strand.
CTAGTTGCACTGGGTTTATATAAAGGTTGCACTAAGTCATGGTCCTGGCTGCCAAGGCTTCCTTGGAGATTCTCATTTCCCATCAGCCTCTCCTTGCTGGAAAGAACAAGGTCCAGCATAGCATTTCTCTTTGTTCCTCTTGAAAAAGTATGCATTACAGGAACCTCCTCCATTTTTTATGCCCTGGTGCGCTGTCTCTCCAACAGATACGGAGTTTCAAGCTTCCCAGGGCTTGTGAATGTGAGGCTGCTCCTCTCCCTGTCTGTAGAGGGTTTCATCTGCTCTGTGTCCCTGTAGCAAACCCCCACTATGATGTCACCAGTCCCTGCCCTCCCGTTAATCCCGATCCATCCGCTCTCGGTGGCTCTTTGTCCATCCCCAGGGGGAGCTCCAAGCACTCCAGCTTCACACAGACAGCGCTACTGTCTCCGCATCTCCCTTTTGTTTTTATTTGTAGAACCTTCAGGTGTGTTTGTTAGCTTTTTTCAAATTCTGCTTAACTGTGGCAGTATTTCACTTTGCAGTTAAAAAATTATGCATGTGCTGAATATGTATTTGCTTAGGGATAGGGAGATATATAGTAAGTAAATAGAACTATTTAAAAGTATTTATTTAATACTGCCTTTCTAAATTCTTGTATTCTTTATCAGGAATGTGCTTTTCAATTTGAATTTTGTATCGATAGTTTTAGCAATGAAGTGATTATAGATGATAAAGATGCAGTGTCTCACTGGGGAGATGGTGCCTGCCTTTTAGATAGGAAAATTGTTCTTTTATTTGAGTTAAAAAAGGAGCAATCAATGTCTTCAAATTTTCTATTTCAGGATATGGATTTCCTTTTGAATTGTAGGCTCAATTTAAGAAAACAGTGCAGAAATAAGTTATTTCTGTGATAAAATATTTTCCATTGATCAGTCATTTGCTGTTTCAAATACTAAAGTGCAGAACTGAAAAGAACAATATCAGCAGGTTACAGGAAGGGTTAAATCTTTGTAAAAGGTGTTAAGTGTACTTTGGAAGATGTCATGCCTTTATTCTGAATATGAATGAACCTGTAGAAAAAATATGACACAAACTATTAGATGATTCTAGACCTGTGGTTTAGAAATGAGGGGTATGCAGAGACACCACTTGTCTGTGGTAAGCAGTGTGTTAGAAAATGGTATAGGACTGAATTCTATTGGCTGTTCCTCTTGGATATTTCTGCTAATAACACTTTGAAGTTTTTATGACTTTCTGTTTTAGGGGTAGAGATTAAAAAAGTGAAGGGAAATGAATTTCAAGGAATGTTGCCTACTTCCTATGGACAATTTATGTGGATATGACAAACTTGCTTTCTTCCATTAATTGCATGCTAAGAGACAATGTGTGTATTTATCAGCATAAAGGGTTGGCCCCAGGAGCTGGAAATGGAGGAAAGTGATGAAAAGTGATTTGATTTTAAATATACAGACATGCTTCTTTTATTCACTGATCAAGCTATGACTGTTCCATCATATTGCCCAAGATGTGTGTATTTGTAAAAAAGAATTGTAGTCAAAGAAGCTTGGTTTCATTTTTTTTTGCCATATTAAGCTGTGATCTAGGGCTGGAATGAAAGAAGAGTTGACTTTTTTTGCTGTACTCTGGCCCAGAAAGAGCATCTGATCAGATAGCAAAGTTTGGAGATAACTCTGAGGTTCTTAGTGAGCCACAGTGACGATTGATGGTGATATTCACCAAGCCTTTTTTTGAAGTACCCTTAACTGTAATTTTTTACCATTATCCCATCTTTCATTTTTCACAAATATACTTTTAATTTGTACGTAGGTTCATAGTGTATGGTGATATGTTGTTTGGTTTTTTCCCTTTTCAGTATTATGTGGAAATGTTTTCTTAGATTTTGTAGGTTTCTAAAGTGAATATAGACACATACTTGTGTTATTTTTCATCACTCAGCTTAAGAACAATATAAAAGAAAAGAAGGAACCTACTTTTGTTTCATTGTGGTTGATGAAAAACATACCTTAATAGGAACTTACCGAAGGATTATTATTTTGTAATATCCATAGCTATTTTTATATACATGTAAAAGTCTACCACTTGTGTTGCCTGAATTGTAGAGGAAGGAACATTATTATATTTAAAGATTGATCTAACTCTCTCTGACTCCATCCAAAGTTTATTTGTAGTCCAGAGTAAGGAATTCTGCTTTGCTTTGTATCAGGAGAAACATGAGTTGAATTAGTTTATTGTTCATAGATTTGTCTTCTATTACTCACTGCCTCAGCCATAGAAATTTTTGCCCATTGTACATTAGAGACTCATTATAAGAACACTGGGAATCAGATTAACCGTGCCAGCCTGAAATTCACTTTTTCCATGATGCTTACCTGTGCTCTTTTGAAGTACTTTGTTGATCTTAGCAATCAGAGCTTTGAACTTTTTTGAACTGTGTGACATCCATGACATGTTCTAAAGCACTGAATACTAATGTTCTTCTGTATTTTGAGATACCTGTGGAAATTTATGGGAATTTAAGGGTTGGGGTTTAATCCCAAGCTTCTGTGATTACTTTCCTTGACTTTGATAATTCAGTGCACGTGACACTGTGTTTGTCAGCTGCATTGTGGAAAGCTGTGATGGCGACAGGCACTCATGGAAACCAGATGTGCTGTATCTTGGCAGTTTTCTCTGGGTTCGGTGATGGAGGAGCAGCTGATGGGATGGAACAGAGAAGCAGCAGCTGTTACAGAACTGCTGAGGATGTATGTGTAGGGCTCACAAAAAACTACAAGCTCTGGTTTTTAGGTGCAGGACTGAGTAGCGCAGTATTTATGGCAGAATTTGGGGTTAGAGAACACCTGTGTTTACAGGTGCATGTAACTTTCAGTTTGTGAGTAAGGCCTGTGATGGGAAGGAGTTGGGGAATAGCTGGTGCAGTTTGTCTGCAGGTTCCAGAAGTACAGATCTCCAAATGGAGAAACATGGCTATTGCCGTTTGGAACTGTGCTTTCCTGAGCTCTCCCTTTCACAAGTAGGTCAGCTGTTGGCATGCTGCTTTCCTCAGTCCCAAAACTTGTCTGCAGTAAGAGATTATGCTCAATTCCTCGATTTTTGAGTTCCACAAATTTTAAGCAGTTTTGGCTAGTGCTGTGGTTTTATGATTTCTCCTTTTAATGTTTGCCTACCTTTTGACCCTGAAGTATATAAATGGTGTTCTTTTCTAGACCAGGATACTTCACTTCTGTTTTTCTCACTTCATTCTGTTGAATTGCTAGTACTAGACTACTAAATTATTATCTTTACCTTTGTTTGCTTCACTTGGAGAGCTATATGATCTCCTTTAGATATGAACTGTGTACATAAAGATATTGAGAGGTGAAAAAAACCAAAACAAGTTATCCCAAGACTACCCTGCATGCCAACAGAGATGAAAATATTTCTTTACTTTGTCAGCATCTCCCACCCTCCATTTGCATTCATGATGAGACATTCACAATTCTGTGAGAGCCCCCAACAGCCCCAGACATATGCAGAGTTACAGAGTTTGTAGGCTTCTGAGGAGCCATCAGGGGAGAGTTTAAAGGGTAGCTCTATGGCTGGCAGAGCTACCAGTCCTGTCTCCTTTCTTGTCACTTCCCTTGCACCAGTTCTGTTGCATTGCTTGTCCAATTTGATGGAAAACAAACTTGCAGAAAAGAAGTACATTAAAAATCCACATGATCCATCAGCGTTCTTGTAGACTTCCTCCACGAAGAAGGCATGTAATTTTGGTTTGTTTTTATGTAGCTGGGAGAAGAGCATTAATGTCCAGTTGAATCTGTTGTAACATCTCTCATATATTTCTTTGTCCCTGCTGATGAGCTCAGTTCAGTTTGTTAATTTGATTTCCATTTGATTTTCATTTTTTAAAGAATTAGTCTAGTTACTGTTTGGTGCTTCTCGAAATTTAAGTTGGTAATGTTTCTTTATTTAATGCTTATGCTTATCAGAAGCTATAAATAGTGGGGTTTTCACAATAAATATGCAATTTCATGTTTGCAAAAAGATATTTTTTTTTCCATTCTTACAGCAATCTTTCTTCAGGAAAGAACAGCTGAGAGAATGAAAACTAATTTTGTAGGTGCTAAAATTCTTGGATTTATTGTATTTTTTTTTAGTGTTTCAAATTACTGTGTTCCCAAGCAGCCTTAGAAGCTGTATTTGAAACATTCCATATTTTAATATTTTGCTGCCTTGCTGAATTTCTTCTAGATTTTCTTTAATGCATTTGTGAAACAGCTGTGTGATCTGATTGTTGTAAAGTGTTAGACAAATATTTTGTTCATTTCAGGCTTAAATTAGTTTGGAATATTTAAAATAAGATTAGATGCTTTTTTAATGTTTGCCACTGTATATTTAAAGGCAAATCTTAGGTAAATTTTTTTTTCAATTTTGCTCCTTATTCTTTGTGCTGCTGTCAGTGTTTTGCTCGCTGCATTCTAAAATTTGCACATGGTATATGAAATTTAGGTAATTAATATTATCCCCACTTTTGAATGTTTATTTCACATGGGTTATGCAAATGTAAAACCAAAGGAAATGCAGTTCACTGAACACATTTATCAGTTTTATTATTAGCATTAATTTAATTAAGTGTTCTTGATTTTGTGGGCGAAAATAGGCACGTGCATACAGCTCTTGTTCAAAAATACTCTTTGGGTTGTCTCTTTGAAAGAAATTGCTTTACCAAACTTCCTCCTCTCCTCTATGTGACTTCCACAACTAATTAAAAATTGATGCTCCTTGGAAATGCTTTCCTCCTGATAGTAGTTTCTGAGAACCATGTTCCTCCTCATTCAGTGGATTTCAGTGCTAGGACTTGAAGACTGGTGATTGTCTCCTTGTTTTCCCCCTGGTGGCTACAGTAGTACCTGTTTGCTGCTTCACTGTGAGAGGGGGTGCTGAGAAGTGAATGCATACAGTAAATATCTTTTTTTGAAGATTTTTTTTTTTTTTATGGTTTATGTGTCAGTAAAGTCACTATTTATGTTTTCTTCCAGATTTCACAATGGCCTCTTAAATGTTAAAGATGTTCTTACAAGTTTTGACAACACGGGGAATGTCTGTAAGTCACTGTCTATTTAAGTACGGTACCATGTTGATAAAAGTCTAACTGTATTAATATAAAACATTTCTGTATGAGCCCTCAATAACCATTACATTTAGCTGGGGAACATAGCATTACAGTTTCATGTAGCACGGTTGTTTGTGTTGGATACACCCTTAAGTTCTCCCAGTGCAGGTTATTTTTGGTTGTAGCTATGGTGGGAACGTTAGAGCGACTGGACTGGATAAAACTTTAGTTTAGCTCATTGATTTGTGTTGGCCAGGGGCCAGCAGTGGCTGTGTGAGGAACAGTGCAAGAACATGGGAAGCAATCGGGGTACTTCTAACTTGGAGAGAACAAACTTGAACCAGAGAAACACAAAAGAAAGCACTCAGTCAAGTTGTGAAATTCCTCCCTACAGAATGTAGGGATCCTAAAACATGAAATAAATTCAAAAAGCAAAGAAAAATGTACCGTGGCTATTAAATATACAGACATCACTTATGGTTTAGGAAGTGCTGGGTGTCAGGAGAATTAATGGGGAAGTAGGATGATACGTTTGTCCTGATCTTTCACTCTTGTCTAAGCATCAGTTACTGGCTGCATTAACCTGAGGCAAGATGAGTTCTAAGTGGGCCATCATTGTCTGACCCAGTATGGCTCTGCTTCAGTGTACTTATTAATAAAATTATCTGTGCTATTAATGGACTTGCATTATCAAATTGTGGTAGATGGTGGAAACAAAGCTGAGCAAACATATTGAAACATTTTTGGTGTGATGAGTAATTACTATAATATAATTAACATTTAGAGATACACATATAATTGTTTGGTTATTCTGCTTTGTCTTTCAGGTTGGTTTATTTGTTTTCAAACAAGCAAACTGATAGAATAAAGTTGGTAAAGTTTGTCAGATATTCAAGAAATATACACATATTTCCCCCTTGTCAAGCCAGTGATACAGGAACTGTTTTGATATATATGTGTTTTATCTCAAAATTCCAGTCTTAGTATTCCAAAGCTACGTTTCAATGAACATTAGTTCATTATATAACAACTTAAGCATTTATTTTGAGCTGCAAAGAAAACAGTTTCTCTCTATGTGTGTGTGTCTAAAAGTCCTTAGGTAATGAATCAGGACAGTGTAATATGGTAACACGATTTCTTGCTCCTTGTGTGGGTACTGAGTTTGTGTTCAATCTAAACAAATTTACTTGCTAACACAAAGAATTTGCTCTGCTAAAGTTTTCATGTGCTTTCCTGTTGATACATGTGCTGTCAGCTCTTCTGTTAACTTCTTCCAGTATTTCAGCTACTTTTTTATTGATTACAGATAGTAGAACAAGACTTACAGTCTAATAGGCACACCACCAATGCTAACACAGGAGTAATATGACATTTGTAGTTCTTACTGTTTCTCTGTTTATACAAAGATTCACACTTGTCCTTTTGGATTTAGAATTGCTTTGAGGGTTCATGCTGTGCTATTATATATAATGTTTGCCAAGTCATTTCTAGATTCACTGCTTCCTCATTTTTAAATGTCTTTGTCTGTGTCTGTCTGTATTGATCTACAATATTACTGATTTATGCCTGTTTTACTATGCACTCTAGATTAGCATAACTGTGAAATTATTATCTTCTAGCAGCATGCAGTACTGGTTTGGAGTGTAATAATCACACTTTTTTGTTACCACATGTATGGAATAAATGTTCTCAGTATCCCAGCCAGAGTAACTATGTGTCTGTCACATGGTCATAGTAAAGTTTACCCATCATGTGTTCACTGAGCTGCTCTATTTGGGTCATACCTGATGGAATTTCTGTGCATTCCCATTATCCCTTAATTCAAATTGGCTTTCTCTAATATTTTCCTGTGTATTTCTTGACTCTGTGTTAATCCTCTGTGGAAATGATGAGGATGTTGCGTTGCCTCCCTTTACCCCCAGAGGTAACTACTGTTGTCTCTCTAAAATTCGGCTGGCTGTTTTTTATAATTTCTGTAGTGTTCTACAAGAACTTTTTATTATCAAATCATAATGTACTCTAAAAAAACCCCAGATACTTCTGGAATGGTCTTTGACAGTATCAGATTATTTCTCCTAATATCTAATACTAATGGAGCTAGCCAGAGCTCAATGTGCTGTCACAGCTGCATGCTCTGTGAGGAGGATGCACTGAATAATTACAGACTTCAGTGTTCTTTTGGGACACGCTGCGTAGACAGCATTTATTTACTGGCCACTAAACTGCACTTAAATGGCTTGGACTGAATTACCAGAAAAAAGGGAAATGTTTCAGTGTTCTGTGTGTTTGTTTTGGTAGCCATAGTGAATGTTTATCAGCAAGACTAATGTTTTTTCTAGAAGTTATTAGATTATGAAATAATTTTGTATTAAGCTGATTAGCTTTCGTAAAAACTTCACTTTGTTTTTAAACGTAAATAATTTGCTTCAAGTAACATGGTTTTTGTGGTTTGGAGGGAGTTTTTTTGTTTCTTCTAGTAAGTAGTTTCTGTTAAAACAAGCTCTTTCGGGGAGCATTTCTATTTCTTTCTGTTTCCCATGTTGATCTCCATGCTTATGGTCTTTGACAGCCACATCACTGTATACCATCAAAAGAAGAGTGGTAGACTCCAGTTAATACCACTGTCTCTATACTCCCAGTAGGTATCAACTCAGTACAGGATGTGCCACTAGCTGGCAGCATTATATAAAATATCAATAAGCAGCTTTTGAGAAATACTTGTGACTGCTTCCAAAAGTGCTGCCTTATACCAGAAAGACTCCCAGATAAAAGGGGAGCCAACTGCAGTAGCTGTCAATGGTGTATTGCAGGGTCCCAATTGTTAACTCTGAAAATTGCCTCTGCACAAGGGCTCATTCAAATTTTGTATTTGTATACCTACACTTGTGTTCTGTCTTTTTCTTAAAGATTTCTGAAGATGCATTTGCACTGTAGGATTGCCACTGTGAATGAAAATTCACATTAAAAGTTGCAACGGGTTTTCACTTTCTTAGAAAAATGTGAAAGTTTTTTTCTCCCTGCACATCTGTGGGAGAGTGGTTTCCACATGAAAACTCTAAATGAATTCTCCACACAGACAGGATGCAGTGCTAAATGCACTTCATTCAGCTTTAATTCTATGCATAAACAGGAGGCAGGGAAAAGAGGACTGGAATGAAGGAAAGGATCAGTCTGTTCGTTTTAGACAACAATATGCCATCTGTTGAACAGAGGGTACAACCTGACACCATCTCTAGTCCTGGACAGTCCTTTAGAAGAACTGATGGATCCCAGGCAGAAGGTTCGGTGGTGGCATTGTGGGATAGCATCACCTGGCCTCTGGAACCACATGCCACGCTCATGCTGGCACAAGAAATCATCCAAAAATTAAGGAAAATTCTGTAAGGATGAGCTTTTGAGGGTGTCTCCTTCCCTTGGCTTTCCAAGTGGGAGAAAGCAGTTATAACTGAAGTGCTTATATGACCCTCTCCTGGAAGTAATCATTGCAGATAATGGAAACATTTAAATTAAGTTGATTTCAAAGTATTTAAATGATTGGGAGCAAAATATCAACCTCTTTAATATTTGCCCCCAGTCTAAGCAAGCTACAGGCTATGTATAGGAGAATTTTAGTAAGTGAAGTACAGCATATTTTTGAATTTTCATCTAGTATGTTTTGTGCAGTGCTGTTGCAGAGACAAGATATTCCAGAATACTCAAGTAATATAAAGTTGAAAATGTACTATATGCAATAGTAAAAAATTTTCTTGTAAACTGCAATAGCATTAGTTAATAATTTCATTTTCAAGAAACGTGTTCAACACATGCTCATTTTATTTTCTATTTGGCCGAGTGTACAATTATATGTTTTAGAACTAGAAGAGCAGCAGAGGGTGCTACAGTTACAGAGCTGCCCAGGCACACACTCCAAAATTCTTGCTCCTGTAGGCAAGTAGATCCTGTAAACACTTAAGCTTTTCATTTGGGATAGATGAAAACAGGATAGTTTTAAATTCTCTTGTCTCTGATTATAGAGGAAAACAGGTAACCTACATGAAATCCAAGAAAAGTAGAATTGCATACTCACTTCTTTCTTGATTTTTTTAAATTTTTTTATTTTAATAGTTTAACTGTTAGAAAATGTTGCATAGTTTTGTGGAAGAATAGTGTCTGGATACAGCTACTGTCACAAAACACTCAACATCTTCAGAACTGTTTTCATTTATGTTAATTTTACATTTAGAAGTTCTAATCTCTGCAACAAGTTTTATTGGCTTTTTTTTTGAAAAATTTGTTGTTTGTGCATGAGTTTTTATACAATTCCAAAATAAATAAACTAGCTAAGCTGAAGAATATTTTTGCCCCTCATATAGTATTTTTCATGAAAATAACATAAGAGAAGGATTTTTTTCTTAAATTTCAAGTTTGCATGGAGTTTTTTTTGGAAACACAAATCAAGACGGAAACAAATTATTTTTCTCTATTTAGTTTTCACTTTTATCCCCCCAATTCATATTAATTTTAAAATGATACTTACTTAAAACTGGTGCTTATGCAACTTAGTTTAAAATTTACTTAAGAAAAATATTTTAAAATCTACATTAAAACAAAGAACCTTTTCTTCTTTCCTCCATTCTCTCAAATAACTAAAGCAAGAAGGGTATCTTCCTTCTGGTAGTACATGAGTATGGGTTTTGAGAGCTTCTGGTTTCTTCAGAGCTCTCACTGTGTGCCTCTGATATCTGAGCTCCTCAATGGAGAGATGATAGCAGCTACTGAATGATCATGTTTGGGAGGATAGATGCCATAAAGTTATCTGGGGACAATCACCACATGACATCCTGGTGGCAGAGGCACTCCTGTATTTCATGGGATGTTACCTGGAATCAACCAGGGAGCAGAGTGCAGTTTTCTGTTGCTGCTGGGGAAGTTCCCCACGTCGTTTTGAGTAAGCATCTGGTTATCAGTGGTGAAAAGCCTGCCAGCTGGAATATGCTTCCTGCCTCTCTGTGCCTCAGTCAGTACTCTCACCTGAAGAAACTGCCACCTGTTGTCCTCTGAGCTGTGTCTCATTCCTCTGGTGTGGCAGAGGAATTATTTGTCAGAACCTCAGAGTCCCTTGGAAGTCTTCAACAAAAAATAAATTGTCTGGAAGAGTGTTTGAATAGCAATGATATGTGTCGCTTTGAATGAAATACTGTATTTATGATACCTACAATTTACTATTCACTATGCAGCTTCCTTTTAAATAAAACATTTCATGATCAGGGTTAAGAAAAACCAGCTCTTTCCTCCCTGCCTTCTTCATCCAATTCACTTCAATGATTCAGTTTACAGCATCATCCCGAGCAGTCACGTTTACATAACCGACATAAGGCATATGGAATGGAGCAGAAAATAACTATATAGAGAGAAGCAGGTACCTTTTAAATTACTCTTACTACCAGAAGTGGTTTTATGAGATTGTTCTTTGATGGAACATCAGTGATTTTGTCTGTTTTAAGTACTGTCCTGAAATATTCAACTTTTCTCCACTCACTAAAATCTTCTGTTTATCACGAACCTATGTTTGAAAACAGAAGTCATAACTGTGGTCAGGGATCCCTTTCCTCCAAAGTACTTTTTTCCTAATATGTATTCCAAACATTATCTGTCTTTGTGCCTCTACTTTTAATTATGGCACCGGCTTAGAGAAGTGGGAGGTGAAGAAGCCCAATTGAGCCCTTCCTGGGTCAGATTGCAGTTTTTGTAGGAACTGGTTCTCCTGTTTAGGTTATTCCAATGAGAACCTTTTGGTAAAAATATGTGAATCTTTCAGAGCAACTGCAGTTACTTTTCTGTGTTGCTGAGTGTTTTGTACCTTGGCACTCTGATTAGCTATGTTTTGGCATCATCTGTTGTCTTAATCTTTAAAAAGTAGTTGGCATTGGTAGGTTTCTAAGTGTACTACTCGTGCTAATCTTCTACAATGTGAAGCATTTTTGAAAGTATTCCATGTATTCTAAACGGATTACCGTGAGAAATTGGATATTTTAATTTACATTAATTAAAATCTTGAAGATACAGTATAACACCCTAAATTAGGTTGGTAGAAGGAGATGAGTATGAGTGATTTTAATTAATTTCATGGGTTTTACTTTTGCTTTAGGTACCTTATCTTTCTTACCTCTTTAACTGAGATAGGGCAGGATAACAACAGTAAGTATCCCTTTAAGATGTGCTGTGTTATTAATTCACCTTAGTCTTTTAATACATTTTAGAGTTTTCTCGAAAAATATTTCAAATTTGAGCATAATTGAAATAAATCATTTCAAATGAGTTTGATGTGCACTAGGTTGTTGCCATTTTTGTGGAACTTGCATGCTTCTTTGTAATCATTGTTTTTATTCCCACAATTCCTTTCACTTGCTATATTCTAGCCCTGCTTTCAGTGCTGCTTTTTGCATCCTGTCAAACCCTTCTGTTTGACACCACCACATGTTGCTGGTGGTTTCTGACATGCACATCAGATGGGGCATTTCTCTCTACTGCATTATAGTCTCATCAGTGGCTGGAGTGTGGAGGTAGCAGGGACAATCCTTGTTATTTGTTCTTTCTATATAAATGCAGTTGAAATGTTATGCATAACTTGAACCTTGTTTTGGTTTTGTTTCAAGTTTGGTTTAGAGAACTTTTCAAAAGTTGCACTGTATTTAATTTTAAAAAAATCATAGTCAAATCGGTCAGCTCACATCTCATGTTGAAAATGTCACAGTGAAAGGTTTCAATTTATTCAGCACTAATTCCTAAAATTGTATAAAAAAACCCCTACTTTGAGTAAAATACTTCTGGAAATGAGAATTCGAAACCTTTGGTGAATATTTCCATTTGAAATGTTTTGTTTGATGATAGTTCTGACTGAAAAATATGATGAAAACTGGTCTACATAGCAGTGACCAGATGAAAATTCAATGTAGATCTAGTATTCATGTACTTAGCTTGATAAATTAAATACTGTTATTGAGAGTATGCAAATTTATATCAACTATATACATTTATAGAAATTATGTCAAGTTTAAGCTAGTATTTAAAAATATTTTCAATAATATGGAAAGAGATGGATAAGACATTATTTCAGAAATATAAATAACTGATTTATGGTAAACTTAGTGGACTAAAAGAACCTCCTATACAAATGGTTTGGTAAATAGAAAATGTGTGAGGAATAAGTGCAAGTTTGTTGGTATTACTGGAGCCCAGCCTCATGGGTTTTAATTAAGACTGCAGCCTACCTGCAAAAGTTTTCAGTGACTATCCCATGAACAATGATTTAGAACATACCGGTTCTAGCAATGGTGATTTCACATCTACTCTCCTTGCTGGTAGAAAATATCTCCTCATATCTAATGGTAGCTTTTTTTTACTAAAGCTTAAACTTATTACTGGTTTGGTCCTTGTCAAAACTGAAATTTTCCTTCGCAATAGCTTTTTAGGTATATTAAATCATCACATGGTCTTGCCTATATCTTCTTTAACTTACGTCCACCAAGCCAAATTCCATCATGTTTTCTTAAGCTACAGTTTCCGCTAGCTTCTGACTTTTCTTTAGACTCCATGCATTCAGTCTGTATCTTCCTTGAAGAGTGTTTGTCAAATATAGGCATAGTGTGCTAGTTGAGACTTCTCTAATGCTAAGTAAACCAGGAGATTTTATGTTTCACAGCCTGCAATCCCAATATTGAATTTGCCTCTTTCAGCAGCATGACTTTGGCTCATGTTGAACTGTTGTCTTGCCATAAAATCCTGTTCCTCTTCAGAAGAAATCCATTATTCCTAACTGTATTTATGTAGCAGATTATTCTTACCCAATTTTAATACCTGGTGTTTGTCCCTATTGAACTTCTTCCTGTTTCCAGACTTCTCCCAGTTCACTGCTTTTATCCCTTGGAGCCTGTCTTTCAACTTCCTGGACTTCTAAAATTGATAAATCACCAATGTAATAGGCATGTTCATTTAGATGATCAGTGAAAACACTGAAGAGAGCACAGTCTGGTGTAGGCACTTAGGAAATTCCACATGTTCAGTTCACCTGCTTTTACAGCAAACCATTAAGAATTATTCCCATTATTCTCCATAGTTAGTTTTCTTCACTCATCCTAACCAAATTTTATTTAGCCTGTTTCTTACAAAATTGTCAAAAGACTTTCTAAAGTTTTGATACAAGACATCTACTGCTTCTGTCCCATAAACAAGCTTATCTTGTTCCTCTGGTGAATGGTTTTTTAATTAAAATCTGTAATTTATTTTTTTATTGTTACACTTTATCACAGAATATGCAACAAAAGAATGAGAAACATGAATCTGTTTCAAGTTTTTAATTATGTGAAGATGAGGGAGAGGTTGAATTGAATGAAACATTATACTTAATTATAGAATGCATAATTGTTTTGTGCACTGAAAGTCACCTGATGATTCTCTGCCTTACAATTTAATTCATTTTCTGGAAGCTGTTATTTGAATTATTTATACTACAGATGTATAAGCTTCTATGCATAGTTCTGTCTTGTAGTTCTTTGGTGTCCTGAAGGAGAACTGCAGCTACTCTGAGCTATGTACTTTTGTGACATATTTGGTAATTGGGCAAAAATTAGTATAGGATTGTAAAAATCATCTACCCTTTATTTCCCATCTCCCTCCTTTTAATAAGTGTGACAAAAAGTGAAATAATGCAAGGTTTGGGGTTTTAAAAATTTATTCTTTTGCTTGGGGCCTTTTTGGTTATTTGGGAGTGCTCCGATGTGTATGAGCCTCTTGCACCAGAGAAATAGAATTCCGTAATAATACTCAGGACTAAAAAGAAAGAAATTGGAGCTTTTATTACATCTTTTATATTATATCTTTTAACACCGACTCCTTGTCTATTGTATTTTTTGTCAAACTGTGACCTGTGCTTTGTGAGTTTACTTTCTTCTCATCTATGCTAGTACTGATTGAAGATGTGTTTCGCTATCTGAGATGGTTTTTTAACAAAGTAATTTTTAGGTTCCCCCTTATACTTAGGCTAATTCCCATATTTTAAAGCAGTATTTTTTGTCGTGTTTAAATGTGTGGTTTGTATCAGCTCAGAAGATAATACTGTAGTCCCCAAAGCACTCTTCTTATTTTTAACAAATGCATACAATATCACATTTGTGAAACAAATATTAGGTCCATTTTAGAGGTAGGAAATCTCATAAGTCTTTATTTTTGTTAGAGAGCTGTTCATGGTTAGAAGTGGGAGGCAGAACCAAACCATCTTACAGTGGTGGTATGCAAAGAACCGCCTGACTTCTAACCTCCCACATACAGGTTTATTGCAAGAACTTCATTAACAAATTTGCAATGTTATATTTCCAGTAGTGCCTTCTCATTTTAAATGTCACCCATTTGGGGTGTCAAAATTGAAGGACTTAGCACTGTGTCAAAAAAGAGTCTTGGAAATTGCTGAACTGAACTTTAGATGCTCTGACAGTAAAATTTAGTCCTCCTTCAGGTAAGGAGGCCTTTCTACACATGTAGTGGCATGGCCTGGAATTCACCACAGCTGACACTGAGACTTGTGTGTCATTAACACTCCCTCTCTTGTAATTTCAGTTCCTAACTGGATGCATTCACAATCTTAAATCCTTTTCTTTATTTAGGTGCTTCATCTGTGTCTGTCAAAAAGAACAGCAAGTGTAACTTTTTTTTGGGTTTATTTAACCTTCTATGAAGTAGCTGCAGATTTTATGTAGAATTTATGTTGTTTCAGACATTGAGGCTGGATATAATATTCACAAGGTAGTTTCATGAAAATAGGGGCAGTCAGCACACCTGAGTTAGGAAAGAGAATGGGCTCAGAGCTTTTATGTGGTGACTTACTAGAACTCCTTTTGGACTGTAAGCCAGGAAACAATATTACGTAAATGTATTGGGTAATCCCTTATGGCAGTGTGTCAGGAAGAAACCCCACTGCAATCTGCCTGTAGGGATGAATTTAGAATGTCAAGACAGTAGCCTACCTCACCATAAGCTCATTCCATAAAATTTACCTATTCACACAGCTAAAACACTGTATAGTCTTAAGCCATTTTACAAATCAACACCTTATTATAAATTCTGTCAGGCTGAAAATACTGGGGTGTCTTCATAATAAAACATAATAGGTCAAAGCAGCTTGTATACAGGGTCCTTATTTTTGCTGTATTTTGGTACTCATTTTTAAATTGTGGCAATTTGAAGCAATTTGTTAGGTTTACTTACTATTTAATTGGACATTCCCAAAGTAGAAAATATTAATTCCCTTTGTTTTTGTGGCTAAAGACTCTGCTAAAAATGAGCTTAGCCAGATAAACAGAGAGTATTTTATTACTAGTAAGAATTAATTTGATAATGTTGTCCACAACCGTAATCTGTTTTTAAAATCATGCATTATATTTTCTGAGGAAAATTAACCCAGATAAATTCCCTATGAGAAAGGCATGTGCAGCTGCACATCTTCTGTGGGAGAAGCTTACTTACTGACAGGTGAATCTGAGTCCATTTTATGATTATTTCCTAGGTTAAAGTAACAGAGGAAGATTGTTAATCTTAGATTGTCTCAGAAAATATATTTATGTAGGTGGGTTTTGGCTGGTTTTGATTGGACTAGTGCAGTTATTTATGAAACAGCAGTGAACTGTCAGTATTTATGTTCTGTAATGTTTCTCCCTTTGCCAGCTGAGATTAGCAGGCATTGCTTTCAAATGCACATCTGTGAGAAGGTGCTGAAACCAAAAGGCAACTATTTATATAAAATAATTCCTACCAGGGCAGAGAATTAATTATATTGATTAATAACAAGGACTATGTTTATTGCATTGGTTTTAGATTAATAATAATATTTGAAGAAGGTTGAAACTTCACAAGTCTAAGGTACACACTGAAGCATGCGTTCTTTCTTTTTTTTTTCTTTTTTTTTGGATAGGAGATTTGTCAGTTTTTTGAGCTTTGTTTAAATTCCATAAAGCACAATTTTAAAGATTTTTCCAAAAGGAACTCTGACATATAGGTACCAAGTTAAAGAACTTATGGATGTTTAAAAACAAATGCACGCAGCAATTAAATTATTCTTTGCTGTAAGTAGGCACGCTCCTGAGGAATTTTGTAGCTTTTCTCATGAAGAAGCAGACTTTTTACTTACCATAAAGTTGAACATTAAAATGTGAACAGCCTTGTAAGCCTTGACTTAAAAGTAATTACATGTAAATGGTAGCAGTAGCAAAAGGCAAGCGTTTACAATCGTTTTAAGCTTCCCTTTTAAGCTACTCAGAAATGCAGTAGAACCACAAAATGCTAAAGATACACAGGAATAAAATGGTCATACAGGTTTGGAATTTAAAAATGGAGAACTCTATATTTTTTAAATGGACAATAAAATATATTATCTTTGAATATACATAATACAAAGAAATAAAAACAAACAGGTATCCATTAAAACAATAGAATCATATGGATCAAAGCAAAGACAGACGACTTTTGGAAGCCCTCCAGATAATGCCTTCTAATTGTTTCCTCAGATAAAATTCTTGTTGAATTATTTTATTTGTTTTCAAAGCACCTTTTGAAAAAAGTATTTATCCTTTTAATTCTCATTGAATTTTCCTTTTCCAAAGTTAGAAACATGCTGTCATACCTAGCATTGAAGAAAATACATAAACTATAATAGAGGTATTGAATATGTTTTCAAGATCAGCTACTTAGCAGGTACTTCATTCGCTTCAATCTTTGTTGTAACTCATAAATGTTTTACAGTGTAAATGTTTGCATAGTGCAGAAGCCAGTTACACACCTCCCATGTTAATCTCCAGAAATTATATTACCTCCCACTTTCCACTGTCAGGCAAAAGTAATTATGACAGCAATCTACATATATAATATAGATTTCCAAATACTTAGTTTTGTTGACAGTAGGTACAGCACAACAATATAGATGATTTCAGACAAATAAAAATTGGTAGAGATAACCTAAGTGCTTTAAGTTGTTGTGATTGTCATTATTTCAAAAATGTATTTCCTCATAATTACTGTAGTGTTTCCTTTTGATTCTCTTCATGTACTCTTCAGAAAATGATATGATAAATATTTTTGTATTAATTTTCACAGGTACACATTTTATTGTTTGTTGGGGTAAGTGACAGCCTAACAGAAGGGAGAGATGATGCCAATTAATTCTGGAAGGCTTATCTAGGATCAGATTGAACTGCTGATGAGTGAGAATAATTAATCAAAGCTCTGTGTTTTCGTATATTAATTGTTTCTTAGCATTTTTTTTTCTTTTTTAGAAGAAGCAGATTTTTCTATGTTTGGCATTTAAAGAGCTTTGTTGTAATAATTGGATGTGAGCTGTCAAAAAGAAGTCAGCAGAAATCTGGATATGGTGAGTCCAATTAGCATAGAATGGTTTGAGTTGGAAGGGATCTTTAAGACCATCCAGTTCCAACCCCTTTGCCATGGGCAGGGACACTTTGCACCAGGTTGTCTCAGAGCCCCATCCAGCCTGGCCTTGAAGGCTTCCAGGGATGGGGCACCCACAGCTTCCCTGGGCAGCCTGTGCCAGTCTCTCACCACTCACCATAAAGAATTTTTTCCTAGTATCTACTATAAGCCTGCCCTCTGTCAGTTTAATGCCATCGCTCCTTGTCCTATCACTACATGTCTTTGTCAAAAGTCCTTCTCTGGCTCTCTTGCTGCTCCCTTTAAGTATTGGAAGTCTTCTATAAGGCCTCCCTGGAACCTTCTCTTCTCCAGGCTGAACAGCTCCATCAGCCTGTGTTCATAGCAGAGGTGCTCCAGCCCTCTGAGTATCTTGGTGGCCTCCTGGGCTCACTGCAGCAGGTCCCTGTCTCTCCTGTGCTGGGCCCCAAAGCTGCATGCAGGGTTCCAGGTGGGCTCTCAGCAGAGCACAGGGGCAGAATTCCCTCACTCCCCTGCTGCCCACGCTGCTTTGGATGCAGCCCAGGACACNTTTACAATCGTTTTAAGCTTCCCTTTTAAGCTACTCAGAAATGCAGTAGAACCACAAAATGCTAAAGATACACAGGAATAAAATGGTCATACAGGTTTGGAATTTAAAAATGGAGAACTCTATATTTTTTAAATGGACAATAAAATATATTATCTTTGAATATACATAATACAAAGAAATAAAAACAAACAGGTATCCATTAAAACAATAGAATCATATGGATCAAAGCAAAGACAGACGACTTTTGGAAGCCCTCCAGATAATGCCTTCTAATTGTTTCCTCAGATAAAATTCTTGTTGAATTATTTGTTTTCAAAGCACCTGTTGAAAAAAGTATTTATCCTTTTAATTCTCATTGAATTTTCCTTTTCCAAAGTTAGAAACATGCTGTCATACCTAGCATTGAAGAAAATACATAAACTATAATAGAGGTATTGAATATGTTTTCAAGATCAGCTACTTAGCAGGTACTTCATTCGCTTCAATCTTTGTTGTAACTCATAAATGTTTTACAGTGTAAATGTTTGCATAGTGCAGAAGCCAGTTACACACCTCCCATGTTAATCTCCAGAAATTATATTACCTCCCACTTTCCACTGTCAGGCAAAAGTAATTATGACAGCAATCTACATATATAATATAGATTTCCAAATACTTAGTTTTGTTGACAGTAGGTACAGCACAACAATATAGATGATTTCAGACAAATAAAAATTGGTAGAGATAACCTAAGTGCTTTAAGTTGTTGTGATTGTCATTATTTCAAAAATGTATTTCCTCATAATTACTGTAGTGTTTCCTTTTGATTCTCTTCATGTACTCTTCAGAAAATGATATGATAAATATTTTTGTATTAATTTTCACAGGTACACATTTTATTGTTTGTTGGGGTAAGTGACAGCCTAACAGAAGGGAGAGATGATGCCAATTAATTCTGGAAGGCTTATCTAGGATCAGATTGAACTGCTGATGAGTGAGAATAATTAATCAAAGCTCTGTGTTTTCGTATATTAATTGTTTCTTAGCATTTTTTTTTCTTTTTTAGAATAAGCAGATTTTTCTATGTTTGGCATTTAAAGAGCTTTGTTGTAATAATTGGATGTGAGCTGTCAAAAAGAAGTCAGCAGAAATCTGGATATGGTGAGTCCAATTAGCATAGAATGGTTTGAGTTGGAAGGGATCTTTAAGACCATCCAGTTCCAACCCCTTTGCCATGGGCAGGGACACTTTGCACCAGGTTGTCTCAGAGCCCCATCCAGCCTGGCCTTGAAGGCTTCCAGGGATGGGGCACCCACAGCTTCCCTGGGCAGCCTGTGCCAGTCTCTCACCACTCACCATAAAGAATTTTTTCCTAGTATCTACTATAAGCCTGCCCTCTGTCAGTTTAATGCCATCGCTCCTTGTCCTATCACTACATGTCTTTGTCAAAAGTCCTTCTCTGGCTCTCTTGCTGCTCCCTTTAAGTATTGGAAGTCTTCTATAAGGCCTCCCTGGAACCTTCTCTTCTCCAGGCTGAACAGCTCCATCAGCCTGTGTTCATAGCAGAGGTGCTCCAGCCCTCTGAGTATCTTGGTGGCCTCCTGGGCTCACTGCAGCAGGTCCCTGTCTCTCCTGTGCTGGGCCCCAAAGCTGCATGCAGGGTTCCAGGTGGGCTCTCAGCAGAGCACAGGGGCAGAATTCCCTCACTCCCCTGCTGCCCACGCTGCTTTGGATGCAGCCCAGGACACATTTGGCTTTCTGGGCAGTGAGTGCCATGGCTGGGTCGTGTCCAGCCTCTCGCCCAGCAGCACCCCCAAGGCCTCTCCCCAGGGCTGCTCTCAGTCAGTTCTTTGCTCTGCTTGTATTTGTGCCTGGGTTTGCCCTACCCCAGGTGCAACACCTTGCCTTGGCCTGGCCTTGTTTGCATGGTTATTCCTGTTAGATACTTTTACAAATCAAAACATTTAAATATGAGGATTTGATTTGTAACTGCATAATGTTTCTCATTCCACGATTACAGATGTGTGTGTGCTGCTCAGAAGAGATTAGCCTATGATTTTTAACTAAATTGGCATGGAGTTTTTAATGTATGTACATAGGTATAAAGCTATTACACATAATTCTGTATGTTCACATTTATAAATATGGAGAAAACTTGGCTTTTAACAGGGTGTTTTTTTAGTAAGATATTGTCAGAGATTTATTTTACCTGACAGTTTACTTTGACCCTGCCTGAAATAGGATCTTATTGGTGACATAATTATTGTAAGATGATGAAAGTAGAACTGCAATGTGCCATCTTTCCCCAAATGTTTGAAAGCATTGTCAGCTTTTGAATTACTGTCATATTTTTCAATTGTTTTTAGTACAAGTCAAATTTGACTTGCCTTAGTAATATAAAGAATCTCATTGTCTTCAGCAAGGCTTGTCAAATGAATCAGAAACATTGTCTTCCCTTTAAAATTTATTAAAAAAATCCCCCCAAATTATTTTAATTTGAATGAGGTGAGAATCTAGTAACTATTGAAATATTTTCTGTGCTGAATAATAAGGAGCGTCATAATTGAAACTTTGCATAGAAATGAGTAGCAGATTTTACTCTTTCTCCTCTTTTTGAATTGGCAATTTGAATGTTGCATAAAGTAGTTAAAGAAACACACTTAGTACTTGTTATTCCAAAAGTACAATTCAAAAAAAGAATACTAAGTAATACAATTAGGTGTTATATGTATATATATAACTGCTTTAATATAATATATTTCATATTTTATAGATACATATTTCATAAGTTGTATGTGTGTATATATTATTTTGTAGAATTTGTAAATTTCATCTGTTTATGAAACAATTTGAAGGACAGTGGCAAGTACTGCCACAGTAGTTTGCCTTGAATCTTTAAATAGTTTTTTTTTTCCCCTACCAAAAAACTGCATAGCTGAGGTAAGGGGAAAACATCCATGTTGCTTTCTGATGCTGAGGGTAGATGATTGCAGGAGGGAGTGGGAATAACACTAAGACTGATAAGAAAGTGTCAGAAGACAAGGAGAATGTATGGGAGAAGAATAAGTGGAAGAGTAGTGGCTGGGCAGGAAGGAGAATTGGAAATAAAGACATATTTGATAAGTTTTCTTCCAAGAGATAAGCCAGATTGGGCAGAGAGGAGCCTGTATGAAATCACAATGAATAAGATTAATGTGTCCTGAGACTAACTGGGCTGGGTCTAGAGGTTAGAGGTGGAAAGGAGGCTATCCTAGCTCGGCTTCAAGGGGGCTGGAGAAAAATCGTGGGTGCCCCTGAAAATGTTTCCCACCAGACCACCAAAAGAATTGTATTTCTAGAGATCTCTCTGATCCCTTCCTGTGCCTGCTCAGGTGAAATATGTATTTGATTCTTTTTAACTGCTGCTCTTTGCAGACTGCCGCAGTGTTTTAATTAGCTTAATTTGTATAATTGTAAAGAAGTAAAAGTAATCTGAAGTCACAATCCTAGTAACAGTTTGTGGAGGAGTTGATAATCCAGATGATGGGATTTTTGATGTTTAAAAATACTCATAGAAATATGTTTTAATCTTAAGGCCTTGGCTTCACAAAACGCACCATTATTTTAGAGTTGTCTGTGCAAATGGAAGTTTAATGGTTTGTGCAGTTGCTTGGAGAGCAGATTTCCTCTTCCACCTTGCAGAAGGCTCTAAGGGATGGTTGGCTCATATGTTGTTTATCTGAAAGGTTAAGGAATGATCTGCTGAAGCAAATCACGGCCGAAATTATTTCAACAGCAAAAGCAGAAATGTCAAATTAAAAAAAAAAAAAAAAAAAAAGTTCTAGGGGCTTTAGACTCTTAAGACTTAGTGGATGTTTTTGCTATTTCTATGCTTCAGGGCTTCATCTAAAGAAGGCCTCATTCTGAATTCTGTCTATCCCCAGGTCACCACCACATGCTATATGAAACAATATCAGTAAGGACTGTGAGGTGGAGGAATTGTTCTGTTAAGGGTGAATGCTTGGCTCTTTTTCAAATAAAGGTACTGAAAAGCCCACAATGAAGAGCCTGCATATGGCTTTCTAGCCAAAAGCTAGAGAAGCCTGCTCTATGAAAAGTAGATTCACAAAGTAAGAGAAGGGTCTGTATTTAACTGAAGTGTGAGTATTGGTTATTTTATCACTAAATATTATTTTATTACTAAATGAAGACTTGCTTTTACTTCTGTGAACTAGAAGGAAGTGGTGGTCTTCAGTGAAGTACAGTATGTGGGAGTATTTTGTCACATGTTGCTTCCTAAGACAAACAGGCAACACAACTGTGCTAAGGGTGTAGCAGTATATCCTAACTAATTTTGTAATTTCCAAAATTTGGCTACTCGATGTTACTTTAATGGAAATGCATGTTGTAATTCTGTATACAAAATTGTACTGTAATTTTATGCTCAGACTTTGGATCACAAACCCAAGAATCTTCATGTGTAGAAGCAGCACTTGCTTAGATAACTGGCATGCTTTTGGAGAACATGTACTCGGAAACAATCCTATTTCTGAAAGTACTCCGTATCTTCATTTGTATGTCTAACCCTTACACTCTGAATCATCCTGAGTCATAATTCTGTTATGGTTTTATAGATAGATAGACAGACAGTAGTAGTGTATGGTGGTAAAATTGCATACAATAATCCAGCAGTTGGAGGTAAATTTCAGTAGCCCCGTGTGAGTCCAAAGAATATGTTAAAATCAAGATTGTGGGATTTGTTGTCAGTTTAAGAAAATTTCAGTTTGTTGTTGTGAATAGTCCTGTAGATGCTGCTTCCTGCTTGTCAAACTTTGGCTTTATTGTTGCACAAAGCCTAAATTTAGTATGCTCCTGACCAAGAAATGTTCTTAGTTTGTGGGATAAAAACAGTTTTGTAGGGAATGCAAAAGCCACACACAAGCAAAGCAAAACAAGGAAATTCACTGTTTCTCATGGGCAGGCAGGTGTTCAGCCATTTCCAGAGCTCCATCACGTGTAATGGTGAATTGGGCCATCACTCTGAGTGTCCCCACTCTTCCTCCTTCTTCCTCGAGCTTTATACACTAAGCATGATGTCATATGGTCTGGACTATCCCTTTGGTCCCTTTTGACCAAAATATCCCTATTTGCTCCACTTGTCTTGGCTTCCCATACACCCTTCCAGCTTCCCATACACCCCCTGCCCCCTCGTCAGTATGGGGCAGTACAAAAGGAGAAAAGGCCTTGGCTCTGTATAAGCCCTGCTCACCAATAACAAAAACATCTCTATATTACCAATCCTGTCTTCAGCAAAAATCAAAAATATGGCCCCATACCAGCCACTGCGAAGAAATTTAACTTTACCATCGCCAGAATCAGCACGGTTTGGAATAGGTATGTGGTGACTACTAGAAACTGGTAAACAATAGCAAAAAATTGTATGGGTGTTGAATGAGAACTCTAGAAGTCCTTTTTATCCTTGTAGCTACTTTTACAGTTACTCTGTTCAGTTTTCTGAGACAAAGACATTGACTCCATTGTGAAACTAATTATGAAATAACTGATTTTATTCTGAACAATGATTATAAATTGAAAGTATAATCAACTTTATTATATAAACAGACCTCCTACAGGATCAGAGATCATAAACCTTTCTGTATCTCTGTTTGTTATATATGAGAGCATAGACAAAATATACACCGATTTAAAATTTAGCAAATGCAGTTTGAATGACTTTTAGAGAGTACCAGTCTATTTTACAAAGTATACACCAGGGTCTTAAACTCACCGCTGGGCCAAGCTAAAAAGGTAATGTCTGATTGTGATATTACTGCAAAACAAATGGTAGCATGCTACTCTGCTTGAAAACATAATGGCTTTATACTATAACCTTTAACCCTGAAATGATGCTTGAGTGGACCTTAACTCCAAAGTGAACATGCCTGAGTAAATAAAACTGTGGTTTCACATAACAGAGAGATACATTTTTTAGATCCTTTGCCGATTATATTGTGTGAAGGTCAATCTTCTGCCCCATTTCTGAAAGTCGGGTCAGAATAGAGATTTTAGGGTCACTTCTTCAAGTATCTAAGCCATTATAATTCACTAATAGGCCCTGATAGCTCATTTTATAAGTTCTTAGCTTTAAGCTGGACATTGTTTGGACTCATTTCAAATCCTGCGTGTATCCTGCAGGGTTAATTAACATCTTTTTAAACAGATGTTTTTTGGTTATTTTGAATGAAAGTGCTTTGGTTTAATCTGTCTTTTACCATGTGTAAAGATATAAAAAATAATATTCATGTAGAATCTGTATATTGCTTTGAAATTTAACGGTTTAGGTTTTTTTCTCCTGATATAAACACATCAAGAGTACATCGTCAAACATGCAGTGGTATAGAGTTGAATAACAATACAGAGTAGTTTGGAGTGGAAATTTTTACTCATACACTCCAACTATATTTTGCAGAGTGAAATTTCAGGTCATTGGCTCCTACTTCGTGTAAAATGCCTTTCTGTGCTACTTACGTAATTGCTATGAATCTGCTTGAAAGAATGCTGAGATTAATTAATTAACAATTTAATTAGAATGATGAAGCAAATATGTAATTAGGAAGCACATTTCAGTTTTCTACTGGGTAAAGAGAAGCATATCAAAAAGGAGATAATTAATTCAAATTGAAATAACTGTTTTTTGAGAACAGTTGAAGACAATAGATTTGAAAATAGTTTAGAATGGATGAGATTGAAACAGAAAAACCACAAAATATCCCTGCAAATGAGAAGCATGTTGACCTCAAAAACAAAATAAACAAGTCCCCCTAATAATTGATCCTTTTGAGAAAAAATATTTTTAAGAAATGGAAGTAAACTAAAACAAGTAGTATATTTTCAAAGAAGAGGAATGGTATTAGCATTTGAAATTGTAAAACTAGTCTTTCCTTCAAGAGCATGTTTAAAATTTAACAGGTATTTTTTTCAGAGAAAATGTCTTTCCAAGCAGGTGTTCAAGAGTAGCTAGGAATTGTTTGGAAAAAGTCTTGGCATCACCTCTCTCAACCTTCTGTCTGGACTAGTGTAAAACCTTAATTGTGCTCAAGCAGCAGCTCTCTGGTGTGTAGGGATTCAGGGTGCAGATTGAAGTCATACTGCTCATCAGCAGGTACATTAATTACTCTGTGCATATGGAATGTTCTCTCAGTGTGGTTGCTTTTAGATCCTGTGAGAAAGTAAGTATCTAGAAAGGTGGCTGGTATGTATTTCCTCAGCACTGTAAATTCACAGAGCTACTGCATCCTCAGATTGACCATTGTGAGGACTTCTTGTTTTGTGCTTCATATGGCAGAGAAGTGCTGGAGGTGAATTTTTATGGCATGTGTGTCATAGTTATAATATTTTCTAATTTTTTCATGTAAACCATATATCATCTTCCTTACTTCCATCATTTCTTATGCCTGCAATCACGTGTCACACTGTTTTTGCTGCACTTTTATCTGCTTTGCTATTCTGCTTTCATTCCTTCAGTCTAAAGGGAATCCTACTTACCTCACGTATGAGAAAGTTTCTTAGCTGAGCAAGAGAGCTGAGCTGTTCAGAAATTGTGCAGTATAGTGATTCAAAAGTTAAATACTTGCTGGAGACTTAGTTCCAGAATAGTGTTTTCTGTGTGTCGGTAAACCCTAGGGTTCAATACTGCAGTAGTAGATGGCTGTAGTAGGGTTGGTGTCAAACTTCTGAATGTACAGAAATAGCTGGTAATTTCACAGGTTCCTGCCATTGTGTGGTTTCATTCATAAGTAAAGTTGGCATAGAGAATTACCCAGCAAAGGGTTTTTTTCTTAAGTGCCATACCTCAAACCTAGCTGTATTCATTTTGATTGACAAGCTGCCCATGAGCTTTAAAAAAAGCCGTGGCAGAAACACAACTACTTTCATGCACATGCAGCATTGTCTTTTTCTTTATAAACACTCTGGAAGGTGTAAGTAGGATGTAAGCGAAAGGATTTTTTCCAAGGTCTCCTATCACCATGGCCCCACTGCATCTGCCCTCCTGTGGTGTTCTTCCTGCTACAATAAATCTTGGTCTACCTCTGTTTACCCCTCTTTGCAGGGATCACGCCCAAGACTTAGCAAGTGTATGAGGTCTGTAGTTACCTAAAGAAGGGGAAAGCAGTGGCGTTCCAAGCAGTTTATCAATAAAGTACATGTATATAGCAAGAAATCATGTTGTTTGGGATTTTTTTATAATTAATGTGGATTAAGGCAGGTAAGGACTATACATGTGAAACTGGAGTCTTTGTCTTGGCATGGTTTTAAAATATTTTAGCTAAGCACATTTTAAAACAAAATAGGAAAGCAACCTCCAGAACATGCTAGTGCTTCTCTACACAAATTCAGCTTTGACATAATTTTGTCTAATCTGTTGAGAAATAGTCTAAATTAAGGTGTTTGTGAATTGTGAGCTAGACACTTGTTGGTGTTACACCATCATATGCTGATGTGTCAGCTTGTTGCTGCTTAAAGGAGGCGGTCCTGTTCCACCTCTTGTGTCACTCCCAGTACATGATCATCTACACTAATTGTTGTGCCTTATTTTTTGCTTTTGATACCAATCTGTCAGTTGGATCAGCTGTTTGATCTAATAGAAAAACTTGCCCACCTTGACCATGAGTGTTGTGTATGATTTGTTTGGGGCTTTTTTCCAGATTAACAAACCTAACTTACACTCCCCTGTATGCTTATTATCACAAGAACTGACACAAAGGTCACTGTTTATTGCCGAATTTGGAAGACTGGAGTAGCTGTAGTCAGAAAGCACATCTTTAATAGATGTTTGCTCTGAAATAGAGTTTTCTCATTTATTTTAAACTGGATACTACCTTCTTTAACAAGATGAAAATACAAAACAACTTCTTCTGTCATTAAAAAAAGCTTTTAGGTTTTTGGGGTCTAAGAGTATATAAAAGGGCACTAAAACATATTTTTATTTGTCATTATGAGAGGAAAATATAGCTATGAGTAAATAAAGGAAGCAAATTTGTTTGGCAAGGATAAATTATATTTTTACATGGTCACTTTGCAGAGTAAGACTGCAATTTAATTTCCTCCAAAGCAAGAAAATGAAGGTCAAGAGGGAAACAGCTTACTTCCTGAAAAGACTGAGATCAGAGTATGTAGACCTCTACAAAAGTCATTTACTGTTCACTGTATTCTCCATCTTAATATTCAAGTAACAAGAGCTAAGAAAATATTATGTCTGCATGTTCAGCATTTTTCAAAATGAGAATCTTGGTTGTTGCACTTTTAAGGCACAATGATCACTGATTGCCTAAAAAGTTATTTTAATAATTCAGCCTTTTAGCTTAGGTTTAGGGCAGTGTTTTGAAACCATTACATAGCTTTTTATTTGTTGTATAACCTAAAATGGATAAACTAATTTATGCTTTTGGTGGATGTAGATTAAGGCCTACTTTGTGTCTGGGATGGGGTATGGGACAATAAGTTGAAATCTATAATGATTTGAAATTATTATACTTACAAATCCCTGAAAGTATATCTTTAAAATAATGAAAAAAGAATTTTGGTCATTGCTACCCTGCCAAATGCCTTATAGATACCTTGAAAAAAATCACCCTCTTTACATGTAAGCTCTGTCTTTTAGCATGACTGTGCAACAATCATTCAAAAACGAGCAGTAGATAACTTGTTAAACATTTGTAGTCTTTCTCTCCTATTTTTCTCTACAGAATAGTTAGGAAAACACAGAGTTATGGACTCTTAAAATTTCTGTATTTAATTGCTCCTAATTTCTCTACAATTTTCGTAGTTGTGGTTAAAAATTTCCATTTCCTTCTCTTTTCAGACTTCCATGATCTTTCTTTCCTGCCTCTGGACAGTGGAAAGGTTCAAGGTGCATTAAGTTGGTAATTACTTCAGTGTTAGGAAGTCTTCTCATTATACCAAAGGCTCAATGTTTGCATCCGTTCTTGTAGTGCTGTAGGTTGTGATTTTCCTGAGTGTTTCAATTTATAGAATTCATTATGGCCAGATTAATTCTTCCCACTTCTTCTACCCTCACCCACCCACACAGAGGGTCTCCACTTCCCTCAGGTGTGTGAGCTCTGGCAGAGTTCACTTTGTTGACTGTGGACAAAGGTGTGACAGAATTGCAAACTTGTGAATCATGTACTGATGTTTGTTTGCTGGGTTTCAGAGAAGCTGTTTATTTTAGTAGGCAATTTTCATGTGTGAGGATGTGAAATGTTGAGAAGGCAGCCCCTCATCAGTGGACAAACAATTCCTAAGAATTTAGCTAATGGCCCCCCTTCAGTGCAGAGAATAGATGGCAACAATTGTACTTCCAGACTAAACCAAGAACTACTTGTTTGGCTGCTAGGTGTTAATGCAAATTTGTTCTTCAGCTCATTCAACCCTAGGGCTCCCATCCTTTGATTTAATTAAATGTAATTGGTTACATTGCTCCTCCCCGGCCCCTGAGGTGTTTTTGTTTATTGCTCACTCTTCGCAATAATGCTTCAATTCAAGGCACAAAATGCTCGATAAATAAGAGCTCTTTATCCTGTGTTGGATTGCAGGGAGATTATTCCCCTCAAATAGTTTGGTTTTACAGTTAAAAGTGAATGACTAGCGAAATAAACTCATTGGGTGGCAAAGCTAGCATATCCAGAAGCAAGGAAATAAGGGTAAATTAGATCAGATTAGAACAAGAAATGAAGCTGTAATGTTAAATTAGTAAGAGATTGCAACTGGTGTTGTAAGAGCCATTGACAGTTTTAAATGATGCTTCACTTAATAGGATTGCTATTGGTGCACTAATATATTTTAATGGTTACTCTTTCAAAGTTTATTATTAAGTTGTTTGTGTATTTTTATTAATGGGAGGTAAGTTTTAAGTAACATGCATCAGGTAGCAAAAATTAACCTCAGGAAAGTATTTAACATGTTTTTCTAATTGAAAATAATGTCATATGTGATCTGGATAATTACAGTATGCCATTTGAGATTTTTAAAACTACACTATTTAAAGGCTTTCTTTAAAGGGGATGTTTAATTCTATTTACATTCTGTTATCTGCATACAAGTGCATATGCAATGTATTTCATTATTTAGAGATCCAAATAGTCCGAACTATTTATATTGTGGAAGTCTCTCTGCTACTGTCCTAAAGATAACGGTGAAAATTTGACATTTAGCTTTACTTTCAGTTTTTAAGCACTCTTGCATCCAAGTAGGGTTTTTTTGCCTTCCCACAGTGTCCAAGGAAAAAGCATCTTGTCTTCCACAGTGCTTCTGTCTTTATTGAGGCTTTGCTTTCTCTCTTGAGAGCAGATGTATGGGACATGGATTACTAACTCACCTAGCTCTTTGGCATCACTCAGAGGAGCTGATGGAAAGAATGGAACTCGGTAGTAGCTTCAGTTTGACCCCACAAACATTTTAAGCCCATCTAAAGTGTCTGTGCTTCTGGAGGTGAAGACCACCCTTCCTTTTCTTCCCTCCACACTCTCATTTTTGTTCTGCCCTGTCAGAGGGCTTGGGCAGTACAGGAATATGAATAGGAGGCGAAGAGGCAGGACTGAAAGTTTACATCGAGGGGGTTGCAGAGCTGAACACTTGGTCAGCACTGCTGATGGAGTCTCATGTCTTCCCTTTTCTGGCTGAGTGTTTCGTGCCTTCTCTTGTGTATCATCCTATGATGGGGCCACTAAGGGGGCTCTTTCTATTGGGGAGCCAATATAAGCTGTGGGGTAAATTTGCCTCCAAAATGGAATTGTTCCTTCTGATGGCGCTGTGCATTTCAGGGATACTTGTAAGTAAATGTCTTTTTTAATGTTACATTAAATTTCCCATGTGCAAAGTTACTTTATTCTTGAGTATGTGTTGGTACATCAAAACCATTGGTTGGTGTTTGGAACTTCCATGAAGTTCAAACAGAGAACAGATTGCTAATAAGATTGTTAATATTAATAATTATTTGTTAATAGTTGCTATATCAAACACATACCCTTGGCATCCTGTCAGGGCTAAATTAGGCAAGAGTTAGGTGAATTCCTGGCAATGTCATTGTGAACAAATGAACCCAGAGATGTGAGCAGATTTGAGGGAGAATTCTACTATCAAAAGCTTGGGAAAATAAATGCTAAATAGTTAGCAAACTAACAAAAGGCTAACGTAAACCACAGCATCTCAGTAATTAATGTCATAATCTGATTGTGAAATAATATTTTGTTTTGGAAAAGTTGTCCTAAGTCAACAGCTGCTACTCTTACAGAAATTACAAAGCTGCTATAAATTTAATGGTTTCCTGAAAACACTGGGAAAAATAGAGATGCTGAATCACAGAAGTATTCTGGCCATAGTAAGATGATAACACCTTTCTGACAGAGTATCAGCTCTGGACTTAACTTGAAAGGGATAAAAAAAATATGTATAAATTCAGCTGTCAAACACTTGCAAAGTCCTGTGAAACAAGGTAATCTATTTCACTGCTTTGTTATTCAAGCCTATTTTTTGTGGATATTTTATTTGAATTTGAAAATATTTAGATGTATTTTTTATTTAAATATCATCTGAAGGTAATTTCAAAAAATGTTACTTCTCATTGTCCACATACTTTACATTCACTTAAATAGAAAAAAATAAGTTTCATAGTCAAAAGACTCTATTTAAAGTTATCACAATGTAATAAGATGCCTCTTGTATATTATGTAAGACCTGCTTTCACTAGGTGAAGTGTGTTTGTATTAATAAAATAATACAGAAAAAAAATCATTTTGTGAATAGCAGGCCCTATTCAGAAAAGGTCCTCAGATTTCTATATGGGGTCAAAACACTTTCAGAACTATGAAATGGAACATAAGTAATATTCCTATTCTTGAGCTGTTATAGACAGAAATGAAATTCTCGGAAATATAACTGTACTTACAACCCACAGCCAAATAATGGCATTCATTCAGAAAAGAAAAAGAATGAATTTCTATTCAAGTAGTGGCTAATCTGTACAGCCCCTAGAGCCTGGTACTCTAGAGCATTGTGAAATGACATGAACCTACCAAAGAGAAAAGCAGATAGTTCCAGGGTTTTTTTTCTCCTCAGAATTTCTGGTTTGTATATCTTCACTAGAAACAAAACATTCTTTATTATTTTATTAAAAATCATAGATCAAATCTATGCTACTTATTGCTTTATTGTTCAGCCCACATACGAAACAAACAGAATATGTAGCATGAATTGTTGTAACTTCAGTGTATTAGGATTTTTTTGAAAATTTGAATCAGAAGCATGGATCTGTATCCTCAGTGAATAGTTAATTGTCATCAAATAGAAGCAAGACTCACCTATCCTCATGAGTTAATGTTTTGCATTCAGTGCTTTTCACTGCAGTCCAGTAATATGTGCAAATAAGTAAACCATGTGAAGACTGCATGAAGAAGCCTGGTTGCTGCTGCTTTTAAGACTTTATCTGTGTGTTCTTCTCTGTTTGCAAGTTAACTTTTATCTACAGCTCGGGGGTGGGCGGGGTATTGACTTCAGCATGGCTTATCCACCCACAGTCCTCCTGGGGCTGCACCTCATCTGGCTTCATCGAAGTGCTAGTGGTCTCCAACATCATCATCTGCTGTGTGTCTCTTCCATTGTTCCTCCTCCAGTGGCTGCCACTGTTTCTGGGAAGATATCTGGGTAGAACTGGTGTCCTTTAGTTTAATTTTTTTGGGTGGAATGGGGTGCTCCCTTGGGTTTCAGAGGTGGCTCTAATTGCCTGGCACAGGACAGTTCATGGCCTTGTCTCAGTTCTTTCCTTGAACCTCCTGTTACCAAACCCTATACTTGATGCTCACTATGTCACTGGTCCTTTACAGTATGCATAGTAGATTTCCTGATATTTCCAGGGAAATAGATTCTGGAAGATGTTATGTAGTGAGAGGGGAGGTGAGAACAGAAATAGTTTTTTGTAGCATCACTGTGTGTTACTTACCTATTTTAGTTGTAGTTGCATCACAGGATTGTATTACAAAACTGGTACAGTAAAAATAGTTTGAAAAATATCTGTTATTGGGAAAAGTACTTGTGTAATTCTTTTTTTTATTTATTTGCACATTTTTACAGAACAGCTATATCTGCAGTAGACTTGTGTTGATCTCTTGACGTAATCATTATGAGGTTGATGTTTAATTTCTGCTTCAACAAGTTGGATTAATTTTTTGTATCTAAAGAGGGAAATGAAAATCTAAATAAAAGAACACAGTACTGTGTCAAAGACAGTATTGTAGGCAGGATTAAGTCAGAATGTACATACAATGTTTTTCCATATTATTGGAAAAAACTGTACTAGGCTGAGAATGCTGTACTACAAACATGTTAACCCACAAACACAAACCACAGAATCATAGAATGGCTTAGGTTGGGAAGGACCTTAAAGATCATCCAGTTCCAATTCCTCCTCTATGGGCAGTGATGCCTTTCACTAGACTGAGTTGCTCCGAGTTACTGTGATGTGTAGAAGCAGGGGAAGTTTGTGCCCTATTTGTGGTAGGCTGGTGATTTATCAGTCAAAACATATGGATTAATATCACATTGTGGCCTACATCAGAATATAACTAGAATGAACTCACGGTTGAAGAATGGCAGGGGGTGTTGGCACACGGTTGAGTCTGTGCTGGAATATTAATTGCAGATTTCCTGAGTTGCTCACATTTTGCTGTGGGCTTTGTTTTTTCGCTATAACATCGCATTAGTGTGAATTCACATACTGTGGTGATGAGCGCAGTATAATATAAGGATTAGATAGGAGCTGAAATAGAGCCAACTGCTGGGCTCTGTTGATACAAGTCTGCCAGCAATTGCTGTTCCGATACTACTCAGTTGTAGGCCTGGATTTTCAATAGAATTGCCAAACAATTTGAGTTTTGTACATCAGTGGGGAAGCAAGTTTGTTGAACTCTTCATAGAAGTCATAGATTTCCCACCCCCATCTTCCTGTCTTTTGGAGAAACTGAGCTTTCATCTCACTTTCTTCTTTTGGGTTTGAAGGTATAGTCTGTCATTGGAAGAACTTTTTTACTACCAGACTCGCTTATGAATATTCCCACCATTCTCTCCCAGCAAAGGAAAGAAGGGTTGTTCTATTGTTTTTTTCCTCTTGGAGGTGCTGCTTTTTGGAGGCATCCTCAGAAACACTCCTGTTTTAGTATCTGTAATGAGGCATACTGAATTGTTAGGGGCGATGCTGTTGCTGAGGGGAAGGTGATGTTTCTTACGATACTAACAGAGCCTGGTAGAAACGACTGCCTGGTACTTCAGCTTGGGTTGTCACTGTGTCTCTACTGTGTCCTTTGCTCGGCCTGGGAATGTTAACAGGAGGGTCCTGGATCATATGTATGCTTCTGGAACATCTTGTTTTGTTACAAATGCTCAGGTTCCAGGTGAGAGTCTGTTTTATCAAATGAAACTTTTCGTCGTGTGAAGGCAGAGGGAATTTCTCTGCAAGTCTTTGGAATGGGACATGATACTTGAATTGCTGTGTGCCAGTAGAGCCTAGATTTACTGTGCCAGATGGCAAATGCCAGCCTGATCTTCACTGCACCTTCTACTGCCTTTCTTTTTTTTTTCTCATTATTTTTCAATGCACAGTTTAACCCACTGGGGTTTGGAAATGGACAGGCTCTACCAGTACACACTTCAAAGAGTTAACTTGCTTTTGATGTGGCAAAACAAAAATGCTTTATTTGTGCTGATAAATCATATTCTTCGGTATTTTACTTAAATAACTCACTTGCAGACTAATTCATTGCATGAAAGCTAGTTTTTTATTTCTTGTAAATCTGATTAATAATTGTAATATTTTTATGAAATTATAAAGTTGGTGGACAAACATTAAGTATTTAAAACATTGAAGAAATCAATAAGGAACATAAGGTAACTTTTTTATCTTTTTTAACCGCATAAGGATGTCAGACTACCCTGAGATCAGCCCTATAAGGTCATTCAGTTTTGTATAATTTAATTCATTTGTTTAGGTCTCTCTGTTTATATAAAACTGTGCTTTCACACCTTTCCTTGGTGCTCGTTCAGCATTTTAACTCTGGTAAAATTTTTTAAAGTATTAATTATATTCCTTAGGTTAAAAGAACTGGAAAGTTACGTATGTCATTGTTGGTGTTACTGCCATTGCTATGTTATGAGATCAACATTGCTCTTAATAAATTCTCCATAAATGTAAACATCATTAAATCTTTTCAACAACTAAACATCAACTAATGAATTTACATAAACACTGCTAATGAACACTTATTTATTATTTTGCATCTCTGCAATTTAGTTACAGATTTTCAAGACAATAGGCAATTTTGTAATCTTCATTTTATAAAACCACTAGTATTTTTTTGTCCCCTTCAACCATTTAATATGTAAATTAGGTATTCTCAAGCTTAATGTTAGTCATTTTTATAAAACAAATACATCATTAATCTGATTAAGTTCTTGGATGAGAGTGCTGTCCTCAGATCATTGTGGATCGTTTATTGTTGGGCATACTTCCAAAAAAATAGATTCAAGCATGGCACTTACAGTCTAGGTTTACCAGAACTGTTGAAACCCTTAAATGACATTTTTAGAAGAATGGAAAAGCAGTGCTTACTTGTAATGGCAAGCATTATGCAAAACTTAGCAACACTTCTTATCCTTAACTGCAGCTCACTGATAATAATTCCGAGCTTAGAGATGATGATGTTCTTTGATGCATTTTAAGAGCATGAGATAATAAAGCAAGCTTAGTGAAATCCTGTCATTATTAAAGTGTGTTGGTCACCAGGAGACGTGTTATGCCAGCAGAACTAACCATCATACAGCTGCAGACCCCGTTTTTCTGAACCCTGAATGGCTTTCATGTCATCTTAACCACCTGCAAGAAACAGTTAATAAGAACATAAATTTGGGGTGTGCCCTTGTGAAAATGTGGTGGAACAAAACTGAAAACTTTTCACCTGTAGTGAATTCATGACTACTTGGTATTTTCTAATCACTCCTGTTAGAACTACATTGTTAAATGTCAAATCAGATTGTAATGCTCTTTAAAATTTCTAGATGGTTGGGTTCTTCTGTTTTCCTAATGTGAAATCTATTAAAAAGGAACACCATTTATGTGTGCTCTAATAGCTTTGGTAGGGGCATGAAATGTGATTGCATTCAGCAGTAGCTGTGCAACTTCATTGGCTTCCAAGGGCTACTTTAGAGAGTAAATTTAGAAAATAATTATTGGTGATGCTGTTACACAAGAAGAAATATTTTAAAGTTTTTAGGTTAATTTCTTTTCACATAGTAACGGTCACATCTTTATGAGGTGAATAAGTAGATGCAATTCTGAAAAAGGAATGGTTTGGTGGAAAAAAAAAAATCAGTTTTTTAAATCACTGTTCTATTTCCACATTGAAAACAAAACCTTCCATATTCTGCAAAAGATATTTAGCAAAACTAAATTTATACGGTCTTGAAACAAGATTGTTTTTTCTTATTAAATGAAGTTCTACCATTTGTATTTTTATGTGAGGGACACAGGAGACTTAAAGCTTCAAGTGGAGATTAAGTTCCATATTTATTTAAAATAATTAGACAATTACATCAGGAGTACTGAAATACAAGAAAATACCATACACCCATTTTCCAAAATGTGAGAATAATAATTTGTTAATTTTGTGTAAAATCCTAGTCATTCAAAATGCCAACAAAATTCACCCATTTCTGGGAATACATGCACTTATAAATAGTACCAATATATTAGAATGTATAAATCTTCTTGAAAAATAAAAGAATTAAATGTTCTTCCTATAATGCTCGAAGTTTGGGGTTTTTTAATGATCAAAAATACTAAAATTTCCTTTTTAGTTCTCGGAAATGAAAGGATTTACTAATGAAGCCACTTCCAAATTTTGTAGCTAAAAATGGTTATTTATAACTTCCAAATGGTTAATCTTCTAAGAGTGGGTTCAGGGATATTTAATATTCCAGTTTGCTGCATTTTGTCTTTGAGACTAATTTAAAACTAGGGCTAGAGCTTATAATATTTTAAGCACTATTATGATATTAAATATTTCTCAGTGATGTAGGTGCAGTACTGCACATAAATCAATGTCACAATGTCACTGTAGATTAAAAGGGTGTTCCTGCCCAGAGTGAGTGCTTTATAAAATTTCATTCTTAGACTAAAATATTTATCATTTTTAGCATATAAAATACATTTTTTCCATTGCCATCTTGGAGACAATGTAATTTTAATATAGAAAAATAAACATACTAGATTTCAAGACAGAAATTGACAGAAATTTTAGATGGGTGAATCAAAAATATATGATTGGAAGGAATATGAAGTAATAAAATTATGAATTAATAACATAAGTAGTTCTTAAATTTCTGGTAAAGCCTATGAATTTTTGCCTGCAGATCTCAGTTATGTGACTGACAGATTTTTTTTATTATCTAAAAAAAATGGAAAATGGTAGAAGCTTTTATTTTCTGGTGATCCGCATCCCTGGTTTGGTATAGTACCATGTCCTCTTCTGAATGACACCTCCTCCACTTGAGCAGTGAGTGGTGAAGCAGGTCTCTTGTGCTCTCACGGGGTCAAAGGAAGCCTCAAGGTTTGTCCCACTGGTACCCACTGAAGCTGCAGCAAATGCAGTTCTTTTTCCCTGGCAGAAAGGGTGACAGCAGCAAGGGGACATCTGCTCCATATGCTCTTCTTGTATTGTTGTGGAGAGTTCATACCTTTGCTAAGTAAGGTCCTTTGTGAACTTGGAACCAGTTGAGTCTCTTCTGATGTTCCATTTCAGACCTGTTTATTTTTAGTCAGCTGTCACTTACTGATTGTGCTCAAAGGATCACATCAAAATGTGGTTTGGACATGGTTGGCTACCACCAAAAGGTTTGAGCCCACAGCCTAACTTTTGTCATTTCTGATGGGTTATTTTTTTTTTTTTGCCCCCTAATTAGCAGTTTAAAGCCTGTTTATTTGAATATGTTACTGAAAGTTTTATCTAAGTTTTACTTCAGTTATGAAAATTAACGTATGAGACCAAGATGAGAATCTAAAGTTCTGCAAGGGATCTTGTAAAATAAAAATGAAATTTCTTTTTTGTTTGAGAGAGGATTGCCTGCTGTAACTTTAACTGTCACTTGAAGACCTGTTGAGCAGCTCATGGCTTAGTACCACTTGTTTTCTGCTGGTGAATGACTCACAAGGTGAGATTTTTTTCAGGCTATGTTGTTATCTTGCCTTTTTTTTCCCCTCCTCCTACTGACTATATTCGGAATTATGTGGAAGTCTCTGTTAGCAAGGAAAATAGGAAATCTTCCTCAAAACATCTGATGAAACTAAGCCTTTTTGACATTCATTAATGGTCCAAATGTTTCCCTAAACTGTCATATCTTTTAAACTCTGGAAGACTGGGTGAGTTTTCACTTACATATTCATAAATATGCACTTACATAAAATTGGTACAACATTAATCATTAAAACCTATGGGACAGCTTAAAGTTTATGTTTGATACTACAGTATATTGGTTTTCAGTAGTTTCTTATAAACTGAAAAGGAAATGCTCAGAATAATAGCAAATTGATAAGCATGTTGGTGTGGCCTCTTTCTTATTGTCATTCAGCAGTTGTTGAAGAAGAGCAATTTAGCATTTTCCTGGAGGGAGATCATAAGTTTGTTAATTTAGTTGTAGGTTTTGCATATAACTGCTCTTTGTTACTACTGTAACAACTCTGTACATCTTTTGGTTTATAGTTTAACAGGTTTAGTCACCAGGTTTGAAAGGCATTATCTTTGCACTGAGGTCAGGTCAGAAGAAAAGATTGCTCATACAGATCAGACTGCTCTGACAGTGAACAATGAAACTTGCTTGCTTGCTGTTCAGTTTTGTTCCTAGAGCCTATGTTTCCTTTACAGTTATATTTTCTTAGATGCATAAAACAGTTTTGGCATAAAATAATTTTATAATGGCTAATACTCAGCACAGCCTCCCAGATTATGCAAATGGCTGTAAAATTATTACTTTGTGATTTTTGTATGCACCGTAAAATTGCAGACATGTTTTCATCTTTGAAAGGAGCAAACAATGTTTAACCAGCACAAGGCATTTAGTATGGACTGCAGAATGATACTCAGTTATTTTTTGTGGGTCAGAAGGAGTTTTGTGTTTGAAAAGCTATGTCTGTTTCAGTATAATTCTGTAAAATTAGAAAGGAAATGCATTTTTGATTTTGGTATTATAATTCTGTGATAACTGTCTTATCAGTGTTAGGTGCTGTGGCCTACTTCGGACTTTTCATAATAAAACTCTGTTTCTGTGCAGCTGTACATTCGAAATCTAATTAAAGAAGGCAGGTTTTAGGGCATATCTTTTCTAATAGCTAACTTTTACAGACAGAATGTGCTCATTCAGAACGTCCATTGCATTTCAAAACTGAACTTACCAGTAGCTACTACTTGGAAAATTATATTTGTAATTTACTTTTGCTACATCTTAACCCCCATCCCCCCCACCTTGTTTTTTTTCTTTATCATAGCAGTGACTTCCTGCCCAGTACTAAATAAAAGCCTGTTGTAATCCTGGCCTGTGAATAGCTTGAGGTTCAGCATTCTTTCCTCTTCTGTGTCAGGTTCTCTGTCCCCACCACTGCAGAGCATTTTGTTTTATAGGGGGTAATGAATGGTGAATTGTTGATCTTCTGAAATGCCCCATTGGATCTTTCTGTTAAGAGCTCTGCCTTGCTAAGACTGAAGTCCAATGCTTAGCATTTTGTTAAGTTTGAGGACTGTATTTATGCTAGGCTAGACAGTATCTGCTGCATTTGACAGTGAATTTGCATGAAGAGTTTGATGGAGATAAAAGTAAATCTTACCTTTCTTTCTGTATATCCTACATAGATTTTTTTAATGTCTTACATATGTATTTATATATGTGTACACATTGTGAATTGAACATTACACCTGTGTTAAAAATACATTATTTCAGTCCTTTCCTCAAGATTTTCAGTTATTACTGAGAGAGATGTGATTTAAGTATCCCAAAACATAGTTTGCTTCTATATTGTTTTACTGGAATGAATGCACAAAATTTAATTTCAATATGAAAAATTTCATTGTATTTGGAAAAATTTTATCTGATTTTCAAGGGAAAATCTGGTTGAATACTTAAAATAATTTTAAATTGGTCAGAATTTCAAACCTACTGAAGCAGATGCAGTTTGGGCATTCGTTTTCACAACTTGTTTTCACATTTCTCAACCTGTTACACTGCAAGAACTTCACTGGGTCAAGTGTCAGTGCTTCTGAGCCTGCCCTTGTTCATAACAACTGAAGACAGCTCTATTTCTCTGGGACAATGAAGCACATAGTTTTCAGGATAAAACTTGCACAAGCTTGAAATGAAGCATTTGTGCTGCATGCTTCTTTAACAATGGAAGAAGCTAATTTTAAGAGAAATGATTGTTCAGTGTATACCAGCGTCAGCTTTTGCAATCACCTATCAAGAGTGACTAAGGACAAGAAATCACATGCCCGTGAAAGACAGAAGAAGACAAAAATTCCCCAAAACACAAAGTAAGAAAATAGCAATATGATGTAAATTGGAAAATGGAAATAAAACTTAAAAACTTGATTTAAGTTCCACAGCATATAAGTGTAGGAAGAGGAATACACTGCATTATATGCTAAACCTCCTGTAAGGCCAGACTGCATCTGATTCAGGTGGTTCATTATCCAACTTCATCTGTTTTATGGCTTTATCCTAATCTTGATCTCAAATACAGTCACTACAAGGCTGCACATTTAGTGCCAGATGATCTTCTAATCTGATTTTTGTTTTGGTAGAGTTAGTTTTCAGCTGGATCAGCTCCCTAATCCAACTTGCTGAGCAGCTACATGGGAAATGTTGAAGTATGCCAGGAGAGGAAAAGAACACGGCTGCTGTGTTTTAAGAGCAGGTCATGCTTAGCTCAA
Organism: Bombycilla garrulus; assembly: GCA_013400315.1. Taxonomy (NCBI): domain Eukaryota; kingdom Metazoa; phylum Chordata; class Aves; order Passeriformes; family Bombycillidae; genus Bombycilla; species Bombycilla garrulus. The sequence goes on from VXBU01014508.1 coordinate 272,973, forward strand.
ATTAAGTACAGATAAAACTGCATCTCCATCATAAATTGTGGAAAATGCAGTAGATAACAACTAATTTGAACCATGAAAATTTGGGTGGGTTGCAGTTTGTGTTATTACTTGTTCTTGACATGTGTGTTTACTGCTTTAAATTATAAATCTGTAAAAGTTTTGCTACTTTTTTTTTTAAAAAAAAAGCAGATGAACTGAAGCTCAGTATTCAGGTTTTTCATTTGCTTCGTCTGTGCACAAAATTTTCTGTCAGTGGGCTATGAAAGATTTGACTGCAGCAGTATACTTCATGCTTATGTAGCTTACTTGTTCATAGTATTTTGGCTACTTTTTCATTGTGGATCAGCAGTTTTTTTCCTCTCAGAATGTTCTTGAATCCATAATCTGTTAGTGGCTATCATTATGATGCTTTTTCTTTCTGAAAGAAAGAAATAAGCTAGGCCACATTTTCAGGCTTATACGTTTATGAACAACTGAATATTTGTTAGTTGCTGTTGCAGAAGGTTTTCATGGTGCTTATCTTTTCCTCTGAGCACCTTCCTCCTCAGTCCTTTTTGTATTTTCAGCTACACAGCAATTTGTGAGCTGGAAGATGTTCTTTAATGAGTTGATGCAATTTACAATATTACAATATTTCAATTTTCTGCAAATTCAGTAAATGAACTCAAGGAGATGTCCAGCAAGTACCAGCTTGTATGAGCAGAATGAGTGTTTTACCGGACCCTGTGGCCAGGGGGCAAAGGGAAGCAAGGACCTTCTGTCTTTGATGGTGGTGTGTTATTATATCAGCCCATTGAATCAGACCACTGTGATTACTGTCAGTTCACAACACTTATTTTGTGGTATATTGCAGTATTCTGGGTGTTACATCCTGTCTTCTCCTAAAGATCAGGTCTTAACCCTTTGTATGTGTTGTGGTGAAGTGGCACAAAAACCTATGAATAACTCTCATGAATAACTATGAAACCTATTGCAGCTACTTTGATGTAATTAATAATGTTAATTTATAGTTAGAAAACTGGAGAGAATTCCAGCCACTCCCTTTCATGGACAACAATAGAAGTTTTATATTGAAAAAGATACAATTATAACAAATTGTATTTAAAAATCTGATTTTGCTTCTTTAAGATATAGTCCTGTTCATTATTGAAAGTATCCAGAAAAGATGCAAGACATGCAAAGCAAACATTCTTGACCTCAAAGTATGGGAAGGGTCTATAAAAGGGTCATGAAGCTTTGCATAGGGTAACATTGGTAGCAAGTAAAGGACTAAATTTTCAGTTGTACAGTATCTCAGACAATCACAGCAGCCTTTCTCTTGCTTGCATAGAATCAAAATTTCACCCAAAGTATTGAAGGCCATCGTAATTAGCTGTTCTCGCTTTACAAGTCAGAGAATGTGACTGGAGTTTCAAACCTGGGCTAACCCATGATATATTGTCAGAGAAATTTTGCTTTGTCAGAAACTGTTACTGTGACTCAGGTGATGACAGGTAACTGGCGGAGATGCAGGAATTTGATTGAGAGTTTGAGCCCTTAATAATATCTTTATGAATTACATAACTTCTTGCTGAAATGGCATATGACTTTTAGAAAGATGCATTATTTTTATTTAAAGACTCAAAGAGATGGATAATGAACTTCCTCGTCCTACAGATTTTTCAGTTATCTAATTAAAGTAAGCCTCTTATTTCAAATCTGAAGTTTTCTAGTTCTGCATCTTCCCTTTGGATTTTTTTATTACTTTGTTTCTAAGTTACAGACTATTTTACCTTTTTGCATTTTTGTAGGCCCACTTCAACTGTTAATTTTGTATTTTTATCAGGTATTTAAATAAGAATTAGATTGCAAAATTTTTCTATCATAGCTGTTTCTGTTTACACTTAGCATTTGAAATGTAGCTTAACATTCCACTATACTACATCTAATTAGCATTTTTATTATTATTCATATAGTTTTAAAGCTGAGGTAGGATTTTTTATGAAGTGTCCCATTACTTTGCATTACAACAGTAGAGGTTTCTCTTGTGGCTGAACTTACACTCTAATTAAGAAGAGCAAGAAAAATTATGTTCAGTTTGTTTAACAAGTCTTGCTGCTAATTGTTTTCCTTTTCCAGAAGACAAGTTAGCTAACAGCTTTGTTGTTTTTTGTTTGTTTAGGGGTTTTTTAAAACATTTGTAAATTCAGTATTTGGTTTGCATTTTCCATTTTCTCACTAAAGGAAGTAGGGGGATAAGTGGACAAGGAAAGAAGATAAATCTTTACCTCCACCCACTAAACCCATACTCTCACAGAACATCCAAAAGAGCCAATATGTTTGTTTTATATTTGTTTGTCTTCTGCTAGGTGAGTTGTTATTCTTACTAGCAATAACACTAGCAAAAACACTGATAGTACCTGACATGAAAATTAATCCAAGACTGCAGAATAAGCCTAGCAGAGGAACTTAATTTTATTTGTTTACCTTCTGCAATTTTGTTTGGTTAAATTTTAGTCTGAAACTAAGTGACAATGAGGCCATAGTACACTTGGACACCTTGGGTAAGGTAAGAATAAGCTGTAAAGATAAACATGCAATGGACACTGTGCTTTTAATGATGTAATATTTAAATAGCCTAATATTTAAATGCCTAGGAGAAAAGTATCTCTTACTGTGCTTTGATGATAGTTATAACCCTGCTGTGCATGTGGGGTTTTTTGTTGTTTGTTTGGGTTTGGGGTTTTTATGATGTTGGTTGGTGTTTTTAAATTATTTTCATGGCATTCATAGCAAGACATATACTGTGGGGAATTAATAGTTGGGCTTAAAACCTGTTCCCTGAGCAGAACAATATTTGCAGTTCTCATACCAGTTGTAGTTGAAATCACGTTTTACATAACCTAATTTCCCTTTACAGATGTACTTCAGCAGACTGTGTACTAAATTTCTTACCCCTAAAACATTCTGTGTTTTATTGGTTGTAAAAGATTTTTAACTAAGAGGAAAAAAATGTGAGTAATGGTGTTTTTAAAGAAAATATCAGACTCTGTGATAACCAAGGATGTGCTCAAGTGGCATGAATACTTCAGTTCCAGATGGGTCAGCTTTAGGGGTCAAGTTGTGAAGAGAAAGCCATCACACACACTTCATCAACACCGTGGAATGAGAGACCAGTGCATTTACTGAGCAATGGATTTCCAGTGAGCGTATAAACTAATTGGTGGATGAACATGCCCCAGGAGCAATGATTTTAAGGTCATAGCAGGCTCAGTGAATTGTGCTGACTTACACTGTGTCTCAGTGATAGCTGATCTTACCAATGAGCAGTTTAGAGGCATTCAAGCCTGAACTCTTTTCCATGTGCCTTGAATGGCATGTCAGCGGTCACTGTTTCTGACATCCTTTATATTTGTCCAGTCAGCTCTAAATCTTTAGGTTGGGCTTCAGCGTACTCAGGAAAGAAAGGAGAGAAGTGATTATTTTCAGTCATTGAGTTCTGAAGATCTTAGTGTTAATTATGCCAAACACGGTTCGTTCATCAACAAACTAGAAATGTTAAAGGGAGAAGAGAGAGGGAACTGATATTTTTGGTGATTAAAAGTATCCTAATTATAACTTCCTATTGCTTAGCTTTTTAAAATTTTTTCTCAGTAACTGTAGTCCCTCTTAAAATATTAGTTAACTAGTAAATACTGATTTTTATTTGACATGTAAAAATTCACAAGCTGAAAAATTGCTGTAATATTATTTAAGAAATTAAATTGTGGACATGTCAGTCATATATCCCTTCCCTGCTAGTGGGACATTGCTTCTCATGTGCAACATTTTCTTTTGTTTTGGATAAATGTTTATTCATTCTTTGTCTACTATGAGTGCAAAGCAGAACCATGCAGAGGTCCTTTTAAATTTGCAATTAATTAAGAAACGCTACAGTAGCTCTAACTCCCTTTTTTTGGAGGGGGGAGGAAAAGCTATTTTGTTTAATGTTAAGACTTTGCTGAAAGTGTTTACTTTAATATTAATAGGAATTAATTAGTTTAAAAACAACTCTGTTAATTTTTAGATAAAATTTAGCAGAGGGTCTATTCAGCTTTGTCTATGAGCATGGACATGTGTTCAGTGATCCTTATAAAGTAAAAAAAAAAAAAAAAAAAGAGTTAACATGCTTTTGGCCTTAGCACTTAAAATCTAATAATGATGATGCTCATATAAAATAATTTTTCATGTTATCTTTTAGGAGAGTTTAAGTACAATGATTTAATTCTAAGTAATGGTGTATATATTTATGCATACCTGTGTGCTGGTGGAGTTGGGTGGTGTGTACAAATATGTGCATTCCTTGAGAATGTGGACTGAAAATAACAGAATTCTATTATTTTTGAAACAAACAATTTATCTTTTGTAGTGTGTAAATAAATGGGAATCTTCATCTAGCAAGCAAGCGACAATTGGGTATTCATCATAATTATTTTTAAGACAGAATAAAGCTTGTTTTCATCATTGGATGTAAATAGTATGATTTTGTATGTTTTGAGTAATGGAAATGGCTTGCTGTGACCTTCCCATACAACCTTTGTTTTCCTCAAAGCCCTTCCTTTATCCAGAAAGGAAGTGACCACAGACATTCCTACCAGTGTGAGTTAGAACAAGCAGGAGAGCTGGTTGATAGTCTGGTACACGTGATTAAAACTTTGGAAAACTCATCTGCTTGGCATTTACTAAAATATCTGTATGCAAATGTATTCCCACTTTTGTGCAACTGTATACCTCTATAGAACTCTGTGCTATTGAATGGAACTCCAGATTTACAGGATTCAGCTTTAGTTCAACAAGTCACAGAACCTCTTAAATAGATTATATATAGTTAACATAGACCTTGAATATTCTTGACAGTTCTCCTTCTCAGATTAACAGAAAACAATCACAGTTAGGATCAAATATGGAATTAGTTTATAACCTTGCTATGTGTATTAAAGGAAGCAATATTGTAATTGAAATGCAGATAAACATTGTGGAAATCTCACATAACTGTAATAGGATGTCCTCATCAAGTGATTTTGCTTCGTTATACTCTATTACTTTATCCTCTTGCTCTGCCTCTGCAGCTGCTTTGTTGGGGGATATCAATATTCAATTACAAAAATTAAGTAATCAAATAATATTTCTTTTGTGTTTTTTTTGTCGTGACATTTGAAGTAAATACTGTTTCTGAGCAGAACCAGAGCACAAATGCTTCTGTAACTTAAAAGACAAATTGCAGATTTTGACTACTATGATGGTTCTCTGGTGTTTTGGAAACTTGTTAAAATATTGATGATTATACATCAGTCTCACTATATCAAGAATGTTTTAATGTAATGTTAGTGGCAAAACAAGGAGAATTATGGCTAACAATCTCTTCCTTATTCTTAACTTTCAACTAAGTAAAATAAGATTGTTTTTCTGTATGTATTTGTATATTATATGCCATTTTAGCTTTTGTTTTGTAGTGCTGCCATCTCTTGTTGTGAAACAAAACCAACATCTGTGTTGATGTTGTTGAAGTCAACATCTGGGTATGAATTTTCTGTGTGATGTGATCATGGCAAAATAGACCAGGTTGCTCAAAGCCCTATTCAGCCTGGCCTGGAGCCCTTTCAGGAATGGGACATCCACAATTTTCCTGGGCAACCTGTTCCATTGCGTCACCACCCTCACAGTAAATAATTTTTTCCCAATATCTTACGTAAACCTGCTCTTCTTCAGCTGAATCCTTTTCCTGTTGTCCTGTCACTAGGTGCTCTTGTAAATAGACTCGCCCCATCTTTCCTGTAAGTTCCTGGAAGGCCAAGATTAGGTCACCCCAAAGCCTTCTGTTTCCCAGGCTGCACAATCCTCATAGGTGCTCTATCCCTCCAGTCATCTTGGTGGCCTCCTCTAGGCTCACTCCAAGAGGCTGATGTCCTTCCAGTTCTGGGGATCCCAGAGCTGGATGCAGCACTGCAGGAGGGGTCTCACCAGGGGGGCAGAATTACCTTCCTTGACCTGCTGGCCATGCTGGGTTCGATGGTGAATATTGACAAGAACAATGTGAAGAGTTCTATGGAAATCTCTAAAAAAGAACCTGGTAATGTCATGAGATATGAACAATACTTCACTGTGGGGTAGAGCATTTTTTGAGGAGGTTATGAACCAAGAAGAGAGAAGCATGACCTATGGTATAAAAGTCTTTGGAGAGATTGAAGGGTGAAAGTAAAGAACAAACTCCTTTCATTGTAAGCAAATGAAAGATACTGGTGTGATGGTAAATGCTGTTCGTGTAGTAAGGAAAATGCTAGAAAGGGGTGATTGATAAGGAAGAAAAGGAGTTTTTATAGAATAAACAGAGTGACTTGAGCCAAAAAAAGAAGATGAATGGAGTTGTAGCCAGAATTGGGGCAAGTAGAGTGGTGTGGTAGGACACAGCATGAATAGTAATTGTTCTTCTATTTACTGTATTTGAGAAACTAAAATCTTAGATTGCAATGTATCCCTTACCTTGACCATTCCCTCCTCTTTTCTTTCCATTTATGTTTTTTCTATTTCTTTTTTCAGTTGCCAATACTTAAAACAGTTTCTAACTTCTGTGTACATTTTAAAGATGGCTCTTTTTTCTCACTTGTGTTCTTTTCGTTCCAAATTTGATGTTTGTTTATTTTTACTGATTGTCATTTGAAATATCTAAATGTCAGTTTCCAAAGGCTTCTCTGTTATTTCACAGAGTGCACTGTGGGAACAGATGTGTTCACAGTGTTTTCAATGGTGAATAGAATTCCCCAGTGAACGTGTGCTGCCATTTTGGAAGGAGCTACATGCAATCACAGAAAATAGTACAGCAAGTAAATGGATAACATCTCAGAGTGTGAGAGGTATCTATCCCCAGGCTATATTGGAAAATAGGAGGAGGTATTAAATTTTTTTGTCTTAAAGTAATGAACTGATAATATTAGAATTTAGATAAATCCTTAAGTTTTATTTTATTACACTCTTCTGTGCAAAAATGTTAGTATAATTTAAAGATAGCATTTGCTAGAAGACAAAGACCAACTTAAGATAGAATCATAAGAAGAGTTCTTTTAAATGCCAAAGGCAGAACTGGAAATAATTCATAAACAATTTTATTCTGTGCTCTAAAAATCTAAGTGCTTTTCTGTGTTACCTTGTTCTTAGTAAATCTTGTCACCCGGTGCTATGTCCCACATTATATAATCTTTCATTTTATCTTTCCATTCTATCAAGGCACAGCATACCTAGCTAATCCATCAGAAATCCTTTTCCTTATCAGTCACTCAAGAATGGTTATACTGTGCAGTGTGACAGCATTAGACATCACTTACCTTCCTAAACTACAGATTACTTAGGAGAAAAGTAGTTTTTTGTGTTTGAGGATGCCTTGGCTATACGTCAGCTTCATTGTTTGTTTTCATGTACTGCTTTTTCAAAAATGTAGATATCTTTTTTTTAAAATTGTCGTAATTTTCGCTACTATTTTCTCGAAATTTTTGGATATTCCTGTCTTCCTCTATTGTTTCTTCAGTGTAGTGATTTAGCAATGTAGTCTACATTTTCTGTCATTTAAAATAATTTCCATCTTCATAGATGAAGAGCTTTGATAATACGTTCAGATGTATCAGAGATCAGAGGCCTTGTACACCTTGACAGCCTGCTTGAATGGAGTTCTTGACACAGTAGATCACAGCTGCCTCTTTGGAGGTGTTTTAATATATTGTGTCATGTTTTACTGTGAAGCTGTTAACGCATGTTTGATACTAGATACTCTAGGATTCTCACAAAATTATATACCACACAGTACAGAAATATTTGCTCTCATTCGATCCTTATGTTAAGCTGGATGAGAGTTGTAGTTTTATACCTCAACATCATGGTGGATTCCAGACTGATTATAAAGTGTATTTAGTGGAATTTGCATAATTTTGTCATAAAAAGAGTAGTGCAGACTGCCATGCTCGTTAGTTCTTTTTACCAAGAGCACTGCAAGTAGTTTTACAAAACTACTTGATGTATATTTTAGATAGCCCTGTAATCATGTGAGAGTTATCAAGTAAGCTGGGATGAATAATGATGTCCTCTTCAGTTGTTAGAAATTTGTTTTTCCAGAAAAAATATTTGACAAACATTATACAACTTTAAGAAAGCACATACTTGACTGGTGAGAAACAGCTGGCTTCAGTTTTGGCTTTGTTTAGAGGCCTGGCACCAAAAAATATAGCCAAAGACCATGTGGAAACTAATAAACCATTATATTTAAACCACCCATACAAAAAGCATCTATGTCTATTATAAATTCCGTTTAATTTAATTTAATTTAAAGAGAAAAATAATGTGAAAATTAGAAATTATTGCTATCTAAAAGTCAATTTATCACACTTAGTGTTGCAACTATTCTTTGCTGATCCTGGCACAATGGAGAGGATTGTGGATGCATTGATGTTTGTACCTATGAAACTCACTGCAGCTGAATTCCATTACTAGTTTTATTCAAAGAGTTATATTGTTTGCAAAACAATATATACTTTTTGTGTGAACACTTATAGTACATCTCCACAGCTTTTGCTTGCTTTTGATTGTCTTAGTGCTGAATATCTCCAAAGTCTTTTAATAGCAGACTATTTATATAGAAACATTGAATAATTTGGGCGAGATGCCATCTAGTCAAACCCCCCTGCCATAAGCAGGGACATCGTCAACTAGATCAGGTCGGTCAGAACCCCATCCAACCTAATGTTGAATGTTTCTGGGGACTGGGCATCTACCACCTGCATTGAAAGGCTGCATAAGGTCTTCCCAGAGCTTTCTCATTTCCAGGCTGAGCAACCACAGCTCTCAGCCTTTCCTCATAGGAGAGGTGCTCCATCGCTCTGATAATTTTTGTGGTCCTCCTCTGGACTCACTCCATGTCCTTGTTTTGCTGGGCCCCCAGAGCTGCATGCAGGGTTCCAGGTGGGCTCTCAGCAGAGCAGAGGGGCAGAATCCCCTCCCTCCCCTGCTGCCCACGCTGCTTTGCATGCAGCCCAGGACACGTTTGGATTTCTGGGCTGTGAGTGCCATGGCTGGGTCTTGTCCAGCCTCTCACCCAGCAGCACCCCCAAGTCCTTCCTGGCAGGGCTCTGAATCCCTCCAGCCCCCAGCCTGTGTTGGTACCGTCATTGCCCTGACCCAGGTGAAGAACCTTGCACTCGGTTTTGTTGATTCTCCCAAGATTCCCACAGGTGTACTCCTTGAGCTTGTCCAGGTCCCTGTGGATGGCATCCTGTTCTTCAGGTGTGTGAACTGCATCACTCAGCTTGGTGTCATCTGCAAATTTGCTGGGGGTGCACTCAGTCCTATTACTATGTAATAGATGAAGATACTAAATATGTTCGTAATTAAGATTAATAAATGGTATTTTTTTTTTGATGCTGAAACTCAGTCTGACAAACTTCTTAACATGGCCAATGTTTTGCAGCTGAACTACAAACTCTGGAAAATATTTTACTGGAAACTGAGGAAGCATATAGCCCAGTATTGCTACATAACCACTGAGTTGCATCAGTGGAGTTCTTTTCTTCTGAATGTAGAAAAATAATTTGTTTTCCAACAAAACAAGAAAGGTATAGAATAGAGTTTTATACACAGTGTGTGATGCTTTTTGTTTGTCTGTTTTTCCTTTATTCTGCTGGGTTTTTTAATGAAGATAAGTCTATATCTGGCCCTAGAATTCATTATTTATATTTGCAAGTCATCAGATCTTGTTTTAGTCTCTTTTTTTTATAGCTGTGAGCCATTCTGGCATGCCTTTATGTTTATGACATCCTGCTGTGTAAGGATGTTTCAACTGTGCTTTCTAGATACCTTTTTATAGTTTATTTTTTATGATGTGCTAAATTAGATCATGAGCTATTAAGACAGGTTATGCATTTGTTAGTTTAAAAACATCTCTAATTATTTCACCCTGCTAAAATATTACTGCATATATGCTTTAGGCATGGTTTCTTTGCTAACTACCTATTATGTATTCATAGGAGCAACAATACCAATTCATACCATTGGGAATATCATTTAATTTGGCAAATAGAGTATTTTTATTATTTGTATGTTGTTTAGAGTAAATATATCCTTGAAAGCAAACAAAAGGATGAATATACTGTATGGTCACATCCAGTAAACCTTTTGTTTTACTTTCATTAAGGCCTGATTTAGCCAGATACAAATGGAAAATCTGTAGTAGCTTTAAAGTAAAATAAAATTGGTTTTGATTCAGTTCAAGTCAACCATCTCATTTAAAATTAGCCCAGAGGTCTTGTAAAAATGCTAGTAATCTAAACATAATAATGCACATTGCCCAATTGCTACTGTATATGATATAGGTTCAGTGCTGTAATGCTTTGACAGCCCATTACTGAATGTAATGAACAGCTATTTTTAAACAGAAGAAATTCAAGTTGACAGCTTGGCAATGAAATTCAGCTAGTGGCATAATTTTTGTCGTCTTCAGTATAGAGAGTGGATTTCAGTATTGTTTAAAGAAATTTGTATCATGGACTTTATTGGAGCAAGCATTTTTTTGCTTCAGTTTACTAAATACTTTTTGAAGAGCTTGAACTAAAGCTGCATTTTGTCAAATCCTGAAACCTGCCCTCCTGTCAGAGCAGAAGCAGCTCTGTGAGAAGTCAGTGATTAATAAAAATAGGTTGAGGTCTTAAGGAAGAGAATGTACTAGAACTGAATTTATAATCACAAACTCACTTTTTTAGTAGGTGAAAACTGTAGCTCTATAAGCTCTTCAAGAGGGATTTAAGTATGAATCAATAGGAAACTAAGAGAAGGGACAGAGAAAGTAGCTGTCAAATTGTACATATTTTATGGTAGAAATCTATAAATTCAGGCCAGGCTCCCATCTATCATTTTCCTTATCTCTGCTGGCTACTGCATTGGGAAGTGAATAAGATTCTGGTTTCTTTCTGTATGTATGAAGTGTTGTTTGCTCCGGGCTTTTTTAAACAGCCTGTGTTAACAGTGTGTATTGGGGCTTTTTGGCAAGGTTTCAGTAGGGAGGGTGCTACAAGGGCAGTTTCTGTGAGAAGCTGCTGGAAGCTTCCCTCGTGTCCGATAGAGCCAGCACCGGTTGGCTCCAGGATGGAGCCACCATTAGCCAAGGCTGGCCTCTCAACAGTGGTGATAGCGCCTCTGTGGTAAGGAGGAGGATGCTCCTTTTGCTGATTGTTTTTTGCAGGACTTTTGTGCTCCTGATGCTTTTTCCTGCTGGATTGCTGGGATCCAGCAGTGCTGTGCTCTGATTCTCAGCCATTCCTTCTTTCCTGTAGGGTTTACTCAAGCCTTTATCGACTGAATGCCATGCCACCTTTTGGTTAGTTTTGTGTTGTCATTCAGTCTTTTCTTCCAGCTTCTTCCTATACCCATTAACCATCTTAACAGAGCACCTTTAGAAGCTGTATTTCTCTTCCATGTTCTGTAAGTACACTGAACTAAAAAACAATTGTTTTCACTGCAGGATTTTTAGAAAAAATATGTGCTCCCAGATGAGATATGTATAACTCTAATTCTAACCAGTTCCAAAAATCCTTCTGTATTTTGTTTCCTTTCCTAAAATATTACATTAAACAGATACAAATCTTCTCTGCTACCTCAAGAGTCTTCTAAATGACTTCTTATTTCTGCTGACTTCATCTCACTTTCAGCTGTTAAATCCACTTCTCTGTTCTCAATAATCTCTGGTCCCAATTCTTATGCTTTATTAGCACTTTCTTTCTGCATTCCATAATACATCCAATCCCTCCCAAATAATCCCTTTCTTGCATCTATCTGTCCTTATTCGGAAACAATTTTTACTACTTGTAATGCCTCTTATTTTCTTCCTCTTTTCTGTCCAGGGTCTGCCTCAGTATCCCAGAGTACGCACAATAAATACATTTTCAAGTTATTTTATTTTAAAAGATGTGGTGCAATGGTGTCTTGTTAGGATGACATCTGTATCTATCTCTCTTACACACCTGATTGCTCTGTGTAGAGGCAAGTGTTCTGGTGCATGTGGGTAGCTTATATGAATGCCAAATACTCTTGACCAAACTAACTGTGTTTTAATGTATGGATTGTTATCCTTACTTATTTGTTTTTATGAATTATCTTTCCAAATGTCCACCTTCCTTTCAGGACAAGTGGGATATGTCTGGTATTTTCTTATTTTGAAGTGTTTGGGTTGAGGCAGTAATATCAAGATACAGAATTACCGATGATTTTCCAAGGTAACGTGGAAGTCCTTCATTTAAGTTATTTTTGAGAGGAGCTGGTATGGTTTTTTTAAACTGTGATTTTGCCTGCTGATCACATAGGGCTTTCACTCTTCTGTGACAACCTGCAGAAGGCTGTTCATTTGTCCAACACTGCTTTTCAAGAGAAACCCCCACATGGTCTTTTTGAAAAGAATCCTGTGGAATGCTCAGTGAGAAAGGACCTGAGACACAGCCAGAAAGCTCATTTCTGCAGAGCTAGTTTATCAATTCCCACAGGGTTTTGGGAAGAAAGGGCAGTCTGTTCCAGAGGTATATAATAATTAAGGTGGCATGTGGAGATGATTTAATAGGATTGTCATTAAAATTATCCTTCTGTGAAATACCCAGTAAGCTCCAGCTAGTTTGTATTACTTTATTATTTTTTTAATAGAAATTTAGTTTGAAATATTTTGAGTCTTCTGAAATTCACGGAAGGCTAGATTTAATTTGCCATTTATTTGTGCGTGCAGGTTATCTGACCCAAGAGAATTATTATGTAGTAATGATGACAAAACAAAAAAAAAACTTGATGGGTTTTCTTTCTTTTACTCTATTTTAAGCACTAGAGCTCAATACTAATTTTCCTTTTAAATGTTTGGAGATCTCTCTGACTCCATAATATAATGAAATCACCATGTTAGTGGTTGAAAAAAAGTGAAAGGCTTATTTTGCAGTGCATCTTGCTGTGGTTCTCTGTGGGTTAGGTTTCCACATGATGTGGAGTACTACAGTGTGTACTAATTGGCACCCTTGTTGATAACCTGAATTGAAAGAGCAAGCATTAGGAATCAAGTTGCAACCTCCTTGAAAAAAGAAATCTTAAAAAAGAACAATTAACTGGAAGACTGTGTTGACTTCCTGAATTTGTCCTAGGTTCTCAAGGTAGAAAAACATATATTCCTCCTTTTTTATATTCAGAGATGTGAATATACAGTAGTTAGTCAGAAATGTGTAAAACAGGTTGCCTGGGAATGAAAGTGCTTTGTCTCTGAGAGATTATTTTTCAATATGAGGGACATATTTTTAATGTATGGCTGAGTAGGGTGTTCACTGGAACTAGTTCTTTATTCTTTATTTCATCAGAGATTAAATGACAGTGCAGGGGAGACAGTTCTACATACCTGTTCATACTGCTGAGCCCTCTTCACCTGAGAGCTATAGAGGTTTTGGTCTTGAGAGTTACAGCTTATGTAGGGTTTAGGAGTAATCATGTACTAATACCTCACATGCTGTGGCTCCTAGTGTAGAAGAATTTTTAAGTATGGCCTTAAACTGAACTACATAAACAATTCCTTGAGGTTTTGTTGTTGTGACATAAACAAGAATGCCTTTCTTTCAAAGCAAGCAAAGATTGACCAAGCTTGAAGAATGGATGGTGTGGTCAACAAGGCAACAGGGTGTTTTCATGCCCCTGGAACTGAGAAGTGCCTCATGACCAATGACAAAGTATTCTGACCCCGCTTTAGTCCTGCTGTCTCATCTGAGCCAACGCGTGGTAACTCCATGTGCCTGTTAGAGCCTGTCCTTATTAGTGGAACTTAGCCAACGAATTCTCTATTTCTTAATAGGTACCACCTTGACTGAATGGCCCAGCTTTTCCCATCCTCCTTGCCATGCCAAGCACCAACACATTCGTTGTGTCCGTCGCAGGGTGTGAGTGGGCTGAGTAGCAGTTTACTTTGAAGTGTTGGTGTGGGAAGAGAAGAATCTAAAGCAAAGAACAAGTGAAGGATCAGAAATAAAGGTTCCTAAATTAATTACATTAGTGGTATAATAACTTTTAAGCTATTAAGTGTGCAAAAGCCTTCTTGGAACTTAGTTCCTTTTTCTTGTAAACTCTGCCTTTCTAAGTAGAGTCTGTGCTTTTATCTTCAAAACCTAACATTCAGGTTACGTCTGCTCTTGTGCAACAGCTTCTCAGTGGTCAGCATCCACTGTAATCACAGTAAAAATTCCTATTATGATGGGCACATATCTCATTCTCTTTCTTTCTTTCTCCAAAGAACAAATGCCAACACTGTTTGATAGCTCAACAAACAGTTGGGCTGGAGGACTGCCTTGTGCTGTGCTTCTACTAAGCTATCCCAAAGTAACTTTACTGCTTCCTTTGGCTCTTCTGTAGACTAGGTGTTGTTATTAAACAAAACTGAAAGTGTCTGCATTCTGTTGAAAAAGATTATAAAAATACCTGTGAATGACTGTACTTTTTCAGAACAGTGTCAGATTCTGAACCAAATATTGTTACTACACAATAACACAATATTTTATAATTTATTCCCACAATATTTTATATGTGTAGCTACAATGGAGTTTTACCATAGAGAGCATTTACAGATGTACATTTGACCTAGTGTAGTGCAGTTGTTTTCTACTCTTCATTTTGTTATTACTTCCCCTTCATTTTTGATCCATGAAACCCCTTTGAAAGCTGTTTCTGTGTCTTGAAGGACCATGGACTTCTGAGGAATAATTATTTTAACTACCTGGACTATATATGTGTATTTTAATTTTACCCAGAGAAGAGGAGTGGGGTAATCTTTACAAAAGCAGTTTTGGTTTTCTTCACACTTTCCTCTCTTAAATGTACTTGAATGATAAAGACACTACTGCTCATAACATATGTGGTTGCATACTCATAGCATAAAATGTAATTCTCATATTCTTACTCCGACTGCCCAGGAGTACTAACAATCCTCTTGCTTACATTCATGTCCTGGAGGCTCACTGGAGTAAGAAGAGAATTGCCCTATTGGATTGGAGATCAGCAAGCTTCAGGGATTCCCTGTGCAGCAGGAGCACTGCAAAAAGGAAGGTGGTGTTCTCTCCTCAATACACACATCCTCTTAATGTACTTATATTGTTCAAGCTAACTGCTGTTTCCTCACATTAAATTTTTCTTTTTTGTCACAGACTGAGTTACCAGTGCATCAATACTCTTTTTTTTTCTAGGAAGAAATAACAACCTATTAACTAAATTTCAGTCAGTCTTTTGGATAACCAATCTGTCATTCATTAAGAGTGGATGGAGGCGTACAAGGGCTGAGGCATTGTTCTTTCATAGCTTTTGGTGTCATAGCATTTTTTTTTCTTTTTTTGGCTGATCCTTTTTAAAACTGTAGAATTATGTATGTATGTAAGTGCATATTGCAAGTAGGGATATTAGTGCTTTTTATGGTGGAAGTGAAAATATGTCAGACTCCTTGGGCAGTCTAACTGATTGACCATATGTTAAAAATCGTTGACATAACTGTTGCTTGACCAACATTTTTCTCTTGAATTCCTATGCTTTTCTGTCCATCCAGCAATAGGGATTGATTAATGACTCTTTCAACCCAAGCTCAGAACAGCGCTATGTTTATCTTAACATCTGCAATAGCTCTTTTTGCTTTGTAATGCTCAATTATAATTTTCTTGGAAAATGCAAAAATTGCAGCAGTTTTAAATTTATGTTTTGTGAAATAGTGTGAAGGGAAACTTTACAATCTGTTCTGTAGTTTTCTTTATACTGTTTTGTGACTGTTGAATATTCGTGGCTTTTTGCTGCAATAATTATGTTTTGTGGCCATGTAGTTTGGCATGCCCTGAAGCTTGTGATAGCTTGCTTTGATCTCTAAGATTTTTTTATTAAGATGATTATACCATGTGTGGCTTTAAGTTTCAGTGGGGTTTTTTTTCTGTTACAGTGTGGTGATTTCACAGTATTTTTAATCTTGATGAAGAGTGTTCAGTTAAAGCCAGATTATCAAAACAGAATGTTTTGAGTGTTACGATGCTGAAGTTTCCTGGTTTATGAGCAGAATCAAAACAGCGTTTTAAAAACATCACACTGAAAAAATAGCACACCAAACAGTCACAGTCTATACTCCACCACCCTCAGCATTTAATCAGCAGTCCTTTTAGCTGATAGAGTCCTAAGTGATTTTTCTTACCTACTTAAGGCCATTCTAGATATGCTCACTAAGTGGACCTAACAGTACCAGTGTATTTTATGTTAGCAAGTCATGATAGAAAAGGGCTTGAAGTTCAGGGGGCATTTGTCTCCTTTCTCACAAATTCATTTAAGTACCAGTCTTGCCATAGCTTTAACTGGGGCAGACAACCATACAAATGACTTGAGATAAAATGAAAATAATGGACTGAGCTAGGTGCCGGGGGTGGTAGTTACACTGCATGCACATCAATAAGCATTGAGTGTTATTCTATGCTAATGTAAGCCTGATGGATCAGCTTTCGCTTTTAGCCTGGAGGACCATTAAGCACTAGAAGCTGGGTCAAACTGATATAGTGAGGCAGACGTACCCTAACAGTTGGCAACAGTAGTTAACAAGCAGTAATTTGCTATGTGTGAGACTAATGTTGTTTAAAATCTTCATGATCAGAACAAAGATCAGAGAGAGGATAATGCTTCTTTGTTTAATATTCTTTTGTAAACTTGATTCTTTTTGGGGAAAAAGAAACCACTAAGATGCAAACATGAATAAAGCATTTAGCGGTTCTGTTGGAAACAGTTAATGTATTATTTTATGTTACAGAACATTAAAGCATTGCATATGATTTTCAAAAAATGTAAGGATTTTCACAGGATAATCCTGCATAACAGAAATATATGATATATTATTTTATTTCAAACCAAGTACAATTCATTGTGCCTAGATTGCCTTTATAGCCCTGAAAGTATTGAAATAAAAGCAAAATTACTGAGTTACAGAATTATTCTGAAGGTAAATTAAAAATCCCCGCTAATTGTGTAGATCTGAATCCGAAGATAATTTTGTCCTTGACATCACAAGAAGATTATAATGAAGTGTTATCTTTAGTCTGTTTTGCTTATGCACTCTTGCCTCAGATACAGATATTGTTTAAGCAGGTGGTCAAATATAGCTGAACATATATCTAAATTTAGAAGTAGTTTTCCATCTGTTCTTTAAAATATTTGTATTCACAATTTCAGATTTTATTGCGTGTGCAGAACTGCTGTGTGTAAAGACTTGATAACCAAAATCACATTGGCAATGCTGACGAATATTAGCAAAAATCAATATAATGTGTTAAATAAGGTATATCGCTGTTACGTTTCAAAGGCATACTGTGAAACTAGGCTGTAATTGGTTTAGGCTTTGATCTTTTTACTTCAGCAGTGTGGCCTTATGCACCCTCAAGCTTAGTTTTGTTGAGGAATATTCACAATGTATTCTGTCAGGGCCATGGTTTGTGCTGCATATTGTGTTTAGTTCATCTTCTGTTGGGAAGGTTTTTTTCCTCCTTGCTGGTACAGCATGGCTTCGTGGGGGAGGATGAAGTGGTCCATTATATTAACAACCTCTGTAAATTTAAGAGACTCCTTTACCTTGTCAGGAGCTGTGGACCCCACGTGCATTGCAGATACTGTGTAATATTGCCTTGTCCATTGGGTGTCTCAAATGGTGTCCAGAGAGGTATGTGAGGGTTTAATGTATCGGAGTAAGAAATCATGGTTTCCAATTTTCTGACCTTCAAATCACCCTCATGTTATTTTTGTAATTAAAAAAAATTGTTGTTTTCTTTCTCAGATCTAAAAATAAAATTTTGTCTGTTTCAGTCATCAATTATTATATTCCCAAAACCTTTTAAAGGCGACTTAAGGTTTAGGGATATAAACAATGTGCAAATAAGGCTAATTTGTTTTCCTTTCCAGTTATGTAAGAACTACTTGTGCTGGGGGTTTTGAAGCTTATAAAGAAAAGAAGGTAGTTGTATGTCTTGTTTAAAATGTTCTTTGGATTGTTAACATTTGCTCTAGCTATTATTTTTTCTAGTTTTTATGTATTACAATTATGAGCCTTTTTTTCTTCATGATGCTCTTGTGTGTGTGAATTATTTTTGGTTGTGTTATAAACTTGTTTGAAATTCAATACATATCAAAATGATAAAGCTAAACCAGCAATATTTCTTTTACTCCAGGCAAAATTTATGTTTGGAGATTTTTACTTCAGTGTCTGTCTAGCCTTGATGTTTTATGTACAGGCATTGTTTGAAGCTGGTTTGCTGTAGCCCAACCTTATTGATTGAAATGTATTTACTTTCCTGACAATGAAAACAGGAATTTGTCATTTAGCTTCCACTTAATTAGAAGAATATTTGTAAAAAATGAGAGTTATAAAACACACCTCAATTCACAGAGAACATTAAAGAGCAGTTAGTTTTTTCTGTTTTGGAGAATTGAAGGAAAGAATTTTATACTGGGATAAATACCTGTTAATCCCTGATGTCTTCTTGTGGCAAGGTTAGTACTCTTGTACTGTCTAAGGTGAGAGTAACTCATTACTGAATGGGAGTAAAAGTTCAGAAATGCAGTATTTTGGAAAAAAAAAAAAAAGGAAAAACAATAACAAACAAACAACCCTCAAAGCTTATATTTTATATATCCTATTGTTTCTAGGACACTAGGAAAGGAGAAATAATTACAGAAGCATTGGACAGCCTGCCTGTGATATTGCAGGACTTACAGATAATTTTATTGGAGGATCTAATCTATTCTCAGTGGACAAATTTCAGGAAGTTTTAGCCACAGGATGAAAAAAAAAGGACTTTGCATGAGGGATTGGTCTGTATTACAAGTGTATGTGTTTTTGCATTTTTTGAAGCAAAACAGTAGCAAGCAACAGTTTCAGAAAAATTTTGGGCCCATTTAACTAAAGACAAGATCAGACCACAGTATTTCCTGTCCAGATTAGCATCAGAAGCGAGCACTGAGCTTAAGTAGATTCTTGTGGGAATCTAGTCAAAGGAGAAAATGTAGATTATTGGCTTTGTCCCTTGCTAACTGAAGCAGCTTGGCAAACATCGTGTTCATCTTTGAAGAAGCCTATGGCAAACTGGTCTTTGCCATAGACCAGTTTGGACTGTTTAATGTCTGGCAGAAAGTTCAGATGATCCTTTGTCCACTCAGGCTGTGCTTGTGCCACTTCACTTGGCCCCTGATGGTTTTTTTGGCTTGACTTTTCAGCTTTCCTCAGCTACCTTGACAGTAGCTGGCAAAGCAGCACACTGAGCACAGGGCCATCTCCTCAAGACAGCACAAATTTGGAAGAGCCTGAACTTACTGTCCCCACTGCCAGCACAGTTTGGAGAATTATGGCACATGGTCTGCCATCTTAAGGAACCACCACAACTGCAGCCACCCTGTAGAATTGAAAGACTTTAAGGTTGAGAACTGCCACAAGAGAGACTGGAATCCCACTGTCTCCCCATTTGCTTAGATCCCAAACATTTACTGGAAAACTGAGATGGAAATTGCACTGATCAAAGATGCCAAGTCATATTCACTTTTAATTCCTGAGTGAGGGATCAACTGAAAAAAGAATTTAAAGAAGACCCTTTGTGGAATAGGACTGTGAAACATCTGCTGTGAAGAGCGAGTCTTTCCAAGGGGAAATGGAACCAGGTGAGTTAAACCCACTGATGACATCAGTTCTTGTAAACTTGAGCAGGGGACAATCAGCCTAGGAAAAGGGCTGAGATACTACAGGTGACAAAGCTTATTAAGATTATATGTACTGATGGGGAATTCCAGGCATATACCTAACTTGTCATTCCAATATAAATTGGTGACTGAGTGCATTGACTCTGGGTCAGATCTCTCATTCATTATCATGACCTGTTGTCTTGGTGATTGGCTGGGAACAGACTCGAAGGCGACTAAGACTCTTAGGACTGACATGGAACTTTGGAAATTGCATCCTGAATTACCCTCAGAAAGGAAAAGAAAGTGAAATGCTTTGGATATTGCTGTGGAAAAAAAAAAAGGTTAGAGAATAGGAAGAGCTTTTATGTTGACCTGCAGTATTAACAGATTTTGAAATTGTGCAAGGAAATGCAGAGTAACTCCCACCATTTTACTGTGATGTCAATGACTTCCTAATAATTTGGTTTCCATAAAAATGAGAGTGGTTTTAGAAGGGGTGAAAGTTTGTTTTTCTGTGACATGCATGTATTTATAGGAAAACGAAGTTAGAAGACAGGCTTTTTCCACTTTTAGTTTTAGATAATGGAAAAACCACAAGTTGTAGTAGGGTAGCAAATATTAATTGAAACCTAGGAATTGTTACATTGAAATTCTACATCATAGATTCAGAACTTTTAAATTTTCATTTAAGAAAAATTTGGAATATTGTGGTAAAAGTCATGGAAATTATTCACTCTGTTTTTGGGGGAGGGCATTTCTGAAGGAGAACGTATGTTAAAAATGATTGGTGGCATGTACTTAATGTTTAAAATGGGATGTTAAAATAATGCAAATTTACAATTCATTAGAAAAACTCTCTTCAGAAGACATTTTAAATATTGTTTATTGTTAGGATAGTACAGTAGGTCTCCAGTGCCTAGCTTGATATTGTCATGTAACACTCTACCTTCAAATAAAAATACAGTTTAAAACTGTTTATATCAAGTACTTTTAAAATTATGAAACTACAAGAATTATATTGCCATGAAGTAGAAGTACAGGCTTTTAACAATTCTTTGAAGGTCAAGAATTTAAAAAATTGAAATTATACACATCATGGTCTATGTGGTTCTCATTCAGCTATTTTGACTATATTGTATAGTCAGTTGAAGGGACCTGAATGTGAGTGTAATGTTAACAATGTGAATTTTCAATCCATTTAGTCTTTTAATAATTTTGTGTGGTATGTTAATAGATGTGGTTTACTTTTAATGTGCTTTGTGTAATGTCCTTAAGTAAATTGAGAGATTATAGGAAATAATTGACTTTCGTGTATTGTATTTTTTTTATTGTTTTGTTCCTTTGAAGATACAGGGCTTCATAATCACATCAAAATATTAGCGATGACCTGTTCTTGTAAAGTAAGTCAAGTAATCATATTCACATTATTTAATTACATTATTTCAATAGGAAAATAAGGGACTACAATGGCTACAGGAGATGTATAACAGGAAGGGAAATACAATAACTCATGGTTTCTTGAAGACTGGATTCATACTACATTCAACTAGAAAAAAAGGAGTGTTTTAATATATCAAGATGGCAGATTTGAGAACATATGCAGGACTGGTGCATAATTTTGCAGAATTGTTAAGTTTGATTTGGAGCGGTCCATGTTTGGTCTGCTTGGACTAAAAAAAATGAGACAGGAAAGATACTGAGAGTGAGATAGATTATTCAGACAGTGCTGAAGATAATTAATAGTTCATAACTATGAACTATGATAATTCACTTAAGGACATAGAAATCATATTATAGGTTATAAAGTTTGTGACATACCACGTTACTGAATGCTCAAGTGCCAGGTTCCCCATGTTTTAAGCTATGTGAGATTAGTGATCTGTAAGCTAGGTAAAGTAGAAAGCATTATCTGAATAGTCAAACTGTTTTCCTGGTCATGATCAAACTAGAATGGAGCAGAAAGCTGCTGCTTTTGCAGCTTTCCCACCTTTACTGAATAGGTACTAATGCAAAGCAAGTATAGGATTCTTTGGTTTCAATAGTAATCTCTTTAGTGTGTGCTTTATCTCTCTTTTTCTTGTTTTCTTGCTCCTAAGCAGCAATGAATACAATAGCAAAATTACTTACCTTCTTCCTCTACTAGCAGCAGTTGCAGGCAGAAAGAGAACAGCCGAGCTGGAGGTGATTATATAGTAAACTCACTGATCTCTATAAGAAATGTCCCATAGGACAGGGACAAGGATTTAGATGATAAAACAACTAAAGGACAAAAAAGTGCTGAGTGTGATTGGGTGACTTAATACAGGTTTATCAGAGATAGCAAAACTTCCTCTATTGTTAAGTATAACCATCTGTTTTTAAAGGGAGAGAAATTTCCTATTCCGCCTATGATTCTAAAAAGGCGTTTCAAATCAGTAGGAATACCTAGTTTTAAGGCTTGTGAGATTGTTCTTATAAAACACTTGGTTTAGATTGAGTAATATCTGGAATGGATTTTTGGACTCTCAGATTAGAGAGACATCATGATGACAGATCCAAACCATGAGTTACTACAGTAATTTAATATTTTAAAGCAATCTCTGTTCCTGAAACACAGGTGAATAGGAGCTTCTGTAAAATTATGGGTATTACTCACAGAATAGCCTAGATTTATTTGCTAGATTTCTCTGCTCTGCCTGAATAGACAGCAGGTTTGGAAAACAGATTTTCTTTGCTTTGAAAATTAAATTTAAAAACACAGTTTTCAGGTTGTTTCTTTTCCAGCCTGGAAGGGAGTTAATTGAATAAGGATAATTAAAACAAAGCACCTGTGGGAGAGAGGAGAGAACATCAGGCTTTGGTATCCCAGCTTTTCTGTTTTGTTTTAAAAGTATTGATGTATTTGACCAAGTGAGTTGCTTATTTTGTTGTACTGTGTGTGTGTTTTAATGCGAGCTGAAGAGGCCAGGCTGTGGTTCCATGATGTTATCCTAGTGGAAGAGAGGGGAGAAGACTCCTATGGCCCCTTGAAGTGCTATCATGAATCAGGTTCATGCAGTGCTTGGTTTAACTGCCTGCTGCTCTCCTGCCCTCTCTGCTGGCCTGGTGCTGCTGTCCTCTGTCTCTTCTGGGGCAAAACACTTGTGAGTCTGTGGAGTTGGTCAGTATATTAATCTAAAGGAAAAATAGTTTTTTGGGGTTTTTTTTGTTTTTTTGGGGGCTGGGAGGGGAGGGGGATGTAAGTTAAGGGGGATTTTCTAGGGTTTTTTTGTTTGGTCGGTTTTTTTGTAGATTATCCTTCCATTGATCTTCATGTACAACCCAGAAACACCAAATCTAGTGCAGGAGTAGTAGTTGGAATGCATTGTTTGGACATGAATGAGGAGGGTAGAAAGAGAAGAGAGTGCTGTTCTTTGAACCACCATTAGATTGGGATACTCTACATCTCTAAGTAGTTTATACCCTTGAAGGAAGAAGGCCTACTTAAATCAGCAGACCCAGGTTCCTTTTTGCTGTGATGCAAGTGTAGGAAAAATAAACTTCAAAGCTGGTGAGATTCGATGGTACAGGTAAGCAGGCCTAATGTCTAACTGTGCCATCAGAGAGAGCTCCTGCACTCATTTCTACAAACACTCAGCTGCACTTCTACCTCTTCTCTGGCCACCAGTACGTCACTGTTCTGACTCCACATCAGGCTATATTGGGGCTGAAGGCAAGGGACTGTTAAATTTTTTTTTTTTATGTCTAGTGTTCTAGACTAGTCAGGGGAGAGTCAGTCACGGCATGATTTTGAGTTTTGTGTTCTTACAAAAAGGTGGGGAATTGATTGTTCTTTATTGTGGCAATCAAGTAGTTTTCTTATTAATTACAAAAAACTGAATTGGAAAGTGAGATGGGAAGATAGCTTTTTCCCAGCACCAGAAGAAAGGCTGGGTATTTCTAGTACTTGGGTATTTCTAGTAGTACTGGGTACTTCTAGTGTACTGAGTATTTCTGCTGGGTACTGGGTATTTCTAGTGTTGAATGGCCAAGTATGTGCTCATGTCTGCCTTTTTACAATATTTCAGTTTCCTTGTAGCTCATCATTAAGCCCTGGAGGGGATGTGTAGAGAACAAATTGTGCTATTGTTTGTGCCCAGTCAAAGAGATACTGATGCCTTAGGAATGTCTCTCAGGTATTTTCTCATGTTTCTTTTCTGCTCTTGTAGTTTCTTTTGAGTACTGTGTCTTTTGAATAATAATTACTTCTATATCAAACCTCAATAAATACAACTCTGCTTTGCAAAACTATTAATTTAATAATGTCCCTGTTTTAAGACCTTGCTCTTAAATTATGCTCTTTTTAATTTGCTCTAATCAAACCGATAGCAGGGTGGTATGTGCTATTCAGTGTCTGCTTAGCTTTAATCTCCCCGTTAATGCTATTCCTTTTGGAGAGCTGTGCTGTATTTTATTTATTTTGATAATGTGTTCTACTTGACAGACTCAGTCTCTGTTGTGAGAGTCTCTTTGCTCTAATGTTACTTCATTACTTCACTAGGCTTCTAACTACATTGTGTCTTGTTCAAATTTGCTCTTTTGCTCTGCCCTCATTTTTTATCCATGCCCATCTCTTGGATTTCAAAGAACAATGCCTTGATATATTCAAATAGAATTACGATCCCTGAGATTAAATACAGAGAGGATGGAGACTGAAGAGAAAAAGGTGACATTTGTAAAATCAGATGTTTCTAGTTTTTGTACTTAAAGGCTAGGAAAACTTACTTTTCTTGATTAGTAAACACAAGTGCACTGACTTTCTGCACAATTGCTTGCTTTTTAAGTAAGTCAGATATATTGATTTGAAAAAGTTAAACAGCAAGCATTATTGCTTTACCAGGGGTATTTCCATATGTTCGTGCATATATTACTGAGTCTGATATTATGTGAGACTTTCAAGTTGAATGTATTTTAATGTTTTTCGTTCATCACCTTCTTTGTAAGGTTATTCTGATGCAGCATCGGTGTCTTTGAAACTATTGCCTAAACAAATCTGATCTTATCCTACTTAAAAGTTTCTTGGGTTTATTTCAACTTATGCTTTAGAAGGAAACTTGTTTGGCTCTGGGCCCACTAATACATCACAGCAGATAACATTGTGCTAACAACAAGGGAATTTTTGTTTTTCTGCAAAATTGCATTTATTGAACTGAATTAAGAGTTCAGGG
The DNA here is from genome assembly GCA_013400315.1 of Bombycilla garrulus. Lineage (NCBI taxonomy): Eukaryota > Metazoa > Chordata > Aves > Passeriformes > Bombycillidae > Bombycilla > Bombycilla garrulus. The sequence continues at coordinate 297,893 of VXBU01014508.1, forward strand.
GCTGCAATTTCCGATCTCAAACCACCTTGCTACTACTTAGACTCCAGGCAGAAGTTGGAATTTATTTTAGGAAACATGAAAATGCTTTTAAAGGGATGACTTAGAGGTAAAACATCAGCAAAAGTGAGGACACCTGCTGTTAACAAAAGTGCCTGCACGTTTGTCAGACCTACATCCCCGGCAGAGGGAACCGCCGAGTGAAATCCTGACCGCTCCTGGGGAGATCCCATAGGTGGCAGCAGTCACTGCAGTTTAGGTTAACAATGGAATGATTTATAGGTACGAGAATAAAGATGTCATAGCTCAGCTAATGGGATCTTTCTAAGAAAAAGTCCTGCTCTTTGAAATATGATAAGTAAGAAGAATGCCACTCTACTTTTTCAGTTGGCTCTTAAAGTTTGATTAGTTCTTTGTATGTAACTTACATTTTTAATATTGTTCCTAGACAGGGTTTAAGGGAGCCAAAATTTTATAGTGCCATGCTACGAAATACAGTTGAACAGCCAGAGGGAAAGACCTGATGGGAATTAAATAAATAAAAAAAAGAACACATCTACAAGTCTTGGTAATTTCGGCCCTGGAATTGCAAATTCTATGTCACTGTGTAAGCTTTGTCTGATAATCAGAAGATTTAATAGTGCAAAGTAAAGAATATTGCTTTGCTTTTGAAAAGCCTGACTGAAACCAGGTTGTTTTTCTAAACTAAATGTATATTTGGTGGAATCTTTATTAACATAATTGCTATACTGCATGAAGATGTCTCAGAACTGAGGTAGCATATTCATTGAATAATTTTTGCTCTCTAGAGTGAAGGAGAGAAGCTTGCCATTTGAACTTCTTAAACAGAATAGCTTAGTTAAACTACCCCAGCTGAATTAATATGTGCTGCTTGTAAATATATTTTCTTTTATATGCCATTGGGCAAGTAGCTGTGCGGTTTTCATTTTTAACTTAACCCCCCCCACATTTTTGTAAGTGACAGGTGAATTGAATTCGATCTTTTCTCTCCAAAAGTACCACAGCACAAGAAATATCGTGCCGTGCTGCTGAAAAACTAGGAGTTTTTTTCCTTTTTGTTTTTATCATGGTACATATTTTACATAGCAATGTGTTCAAATTGCTTTGAAAAATCATTGAAGTTCATCTCGTACTTGTTTTAAGAAGAAAAGAATAGAATCACCTCACTTGTGTCATTTCAGATAAAGTAAGTAGAATTGGACTTTCTACTGTGACAATGAAACAATAAATAAAAAGTGTTTACTCCTGTATCAGTGTGGATCCATTTTTTCTGGGTGAACGCATTATTGTACTCTCCTACATATAAAAATACATTCTTCCTAGAGGGAACATTTGTCTAGCTAGTGTTTTGCACTGTTAAGCCTTCTCCTGTTCTCTAGGACACGCTTTCATGTAGGTGCTATATTGCCTTGGAAACTTCTCTGTTTTAGTAGTTTGTACAATATTGCTGGAAGATAAAATTTCATAGACAGATACAGTTAAATCCCTTTTACAGGTAAGCAAGTAAGAGTAAGTCTTTTCTTTCTATGTTTAACAGCCTTACTGTCTTTAAAAAGTAACAAAATTAACAGCTTAAAATGTAACTACAAGTTTTTGGCTTTTGATTTTTGATAGTCCTATGCTAAGTCTATGGAAAGGAATTTTTTTATTTTTTGTCCTTAGAAAATGTAGTGTTTTTTATAGGGAAGTACTGTTTATTACCATATGCACTGAGACTTTCAGCTAGTATGTTTCTAATTCACAGGTGAGATAATAAATTATTTCATATGACTTTTGAAGTTCAACTGTTTTCAGTGAACTGTCTAAATAGAATCATTCATCAATCAGGGGCAGAATTAATATATGGCTTTGAAATATTCCCTAAAACCTCTTAAAAATGTTTTACAGAATGAGATGGCACTGAAGCAATTTATTAGTCAAATCTTGTTTGACATATTTGTGGCAGTAGCTTTGTTCGGCAGACTTCGTGGGCCTGCTGCATGAATCAGGTGTGCAGGATCAGGACCTCTCCATGGTTTGTGTGTTCTTACAAACTGGAGCTGTGCATACACAGTATTCCTCTCTTACTGACACACAAAGGAAACATACAATTTTGAGTGTATGAAATGGTGAATAAAACTCTCCAAATACTCAACATAATTTAATTGCTGCCCAGCTTTTCTTCCATGTTGACAATGACTATAACTGGCTATATTTTAGGGATATTTACTTAATTTTCATTGATTATTTTCTTAAATATTCTTCTTCATGTTGTAAATTGTTCTTTGTTAAACATTATCCAGTAATTACCATATAAGCAATGTCATGTTAATAACAAATTGATTCAGAACTTCCCACAAAAAATGGATTTATTTTTCTTTTAATTCTTTAGTGTAAGCAGTTACAGGAAACAAAATAGTTGTTGCTGCGTGCTTTGTTCTTTGTGCGAATGTCAATCATTCACTTCTCTGCACCTAGGATGGTTTTAGTTTTGAGAACTACAGCACATGACTTGAAATCTGTAGAGCATTTCGGAGTGGTTATGAACACACATGTTATGTGTGTTCATAACAGGTTATGTCAGTGAAAGCAGTTTGGCAAGTGGAAGAGATCATTAGATCAAAGTGATTGGTGCTGAGGCTTACATGCTTGCAGTGTAGCGGTCTAGGTTAGGGGTTCTGCCTCGGGCTAGTTTTAGTTTGGGCTGTTGGATGAAACGCCTTCACCAGAGATGTGATTTGAAGTTGTTGAAGGAACCAGTTACTGGTTTGGAGCCCTGTGCCCCTATTACAGTACGTCTGGTGCACATCCAAAGTGGAGCTTCTGATTGAGTCTTCTCTGGAAAGAATCCAAGTCAACACACCAAAACTCCTCTGCAAAGGTGACACCAATGTGCTGAGTGAGGACAGCTGGCACGTTCAGGTCACTTAAACCAGTGTGAGTGTGCAGGCGCAGCCTCAGAATTCCCAATGCTGTTGGAGTGCTCCTCAGGACTCAAAACCTGATCCTTTGGAAAGTGTTGGAAAGAAAGAAAAGAACTGTCACCTCTGCAAAGTGATTATGAAAATCAAGATAGAGTTTGGGGAAGAAGCCCAAGATGTTAGCACTGTTTTTGAATTTAACTGGTATAATTCTGAAAGTTTATACGGAATGCTACTGCAGGGATGTTACATAATTAGATTCAAGCATTGTGATTGTATTTGCTGTACTTTTATTGTATACATCCAGGGAAGACTTCAAGACTTTGCAATAATGTGTAAACTACTATTAGGAATTTCACTGTAAGTTAATTTAGCAACTTTTCCCTGCTTTTGTTTTGTTTTCATAGTGTCCCTTCCTCCCTGCCCCTTCTTTTTCACAGTCAACACCTTTCACAGGTTTCAGACATCCCTCATTGTTTCATTGACTCTATGTGCCAATAGTGTTTTTATTGCAAGAGGATTGATGTGAATTATTAGTTTGCATAAAACACTTGTGGAAATAGAAAGGTGGACTAGGTTAACAGCAAGGGAGTGTGAGTACAGTTACTCTGAACTATACTCCAGTACCTGTATCTTGTTTCCAATAGTAATACAGTTCTTAAGTATTAGTGCTTTCATTGTGAGAAAGTAAATTCTCCTTCCTGTCCTTGTACACCTTCTTGTACATTTTCACCCCAAGGGGATGTCTCTTGAATGATCTTTCCTTTCAGTTCTTTTTATGAGAAATTAGCTTAATGAGGCTAAGGAAAAAATTGGGATGCTTCTTCATTTGGAAGAATTTATGTTCACTATAAAATGTATGGATTTCTTCCTGTCTTCCTCTGCCTTTATATTTAATGATGTTACTAATGTAATGTTACTACCTGTAATGCAGACCCTTTGTCTCCTTCATGTTTGGACAGTGGCCAGTAGAAGAGCAAAAGAACCCCTGGACTGTATCTGATCACTCCTTATCTAGAGTGATTATTGGTGATTCTCCAAGAAGGCAGAAAGGTGCAGAGTGTCTCTGAGGTATTCCCCTGGCTTCTGTGAATCTGTGGTTTAGGAGCTGCTTCCTAAAGATTCATCCTAAAGAAGCACTTTAAGATAGTGCTTGTGTTATGGTTTTAATAGTTTTACTGATGCATCATCCTTAAATTATCTAAATACTTGCTGGATTTATTTGTACATGCAGTCGCAGGGCATTCCTCATTTACTCATTTAACCATGGATTATGTTATTGAGTAGTTTTCCGTATTTTTTTTAACATGGCTTCTATTTAAGTATGTTCCTGAAGTGCAGATTGGTAATAAGGTAGTGTAAAAGGGAAATCCCTTCAAAGAAATATGCCACTTGTGTGCACCTTACTCAGGTGATAAATTCTTACAATCACTAGTGTCTGTTTCTCACAATGCTGAGACAATGTCTGTGGCCGCGGGAAGAAATAATAATTTTCCCAAGAGTCTTGTGTCTCTCCAGTCCTGTAAACTGGAAATACTGGGACATGGTAGCAGCACCCCCATGTGCTGTGTACCACGGACAGATCCTGGGAGACCTGGGGATATGCCTTGCAGACTCCCAGTCAGTGCTGCTCAGCTGTACTCTTTCCTTGTTTCTCTTGCAACACAGCAGGTTCTGAAAGGAATGTTTTGTAGCATTCATCCCAAACTGACATTGGTTAAGGTAGTGGCTGATAATTTGGAAATGTCCAAAATGAAATGTAAGCGTGTTTATGCAGTTATATGTTTTTATTCAGTATGGGACCTTTAGATATGATGTAGATGTATTTATTTTGTAAAAAAATACTCAATTTTGCATCCTAATAATACATTTTAAAACATTTAAAAATATTTCCCTCTTTATTTGAAGATATTTCTATTGTTTTTATTTATTTTCCATTTTTTGCATATTTTTTCCAGTTTAAGTTGCCCAAGCAAACATGTGTATTTCTGGTTGCTTTATATACATCAGTTTTGTGTTCTTTTCCTTACCAAACTGAGAGAAAATCATTAAAACAGCTCTGTTTCAGATCCCACTCCTTTTCTCTTAAAATTTGCATTGTCCTTGTGGGCTTTTCCTATTAGTAGGGTAAGTTAGGTTCAAGTAGAGAAAATATTTGAAAATTTACTGTATCATAGATTGCTGTTTGTAAAAAGTCATGTTCCGTTTGTTTTTTGACCTCTGTTTTGTGTTAAATAAGTAATTTTACATTTTTTTCCTGGGGAATTCCTGTGTTAATATAATTACTATGTATATCTCAACACAGCTTCTTTTAAAAGGGATAATGTTGAATATATCTAAATTAGTATGTATGTGCCAACATGAATTTTTTTGTTGTTGGATTCTTTTGGAATTTTTCAAAGTTTTCTCTAGCTCAGTCTGATTTGAACCAATATGCTCCTTGTAAATGTGTGGTGTTTCTTCTGTCTTCCTTAGAATGAACACATCTATGACAACAATAATTGGGAAAATGGCTGTATTTTATCTTACACGTTGTAAAACAGATGATTTGTTACAGTTCTGTCTCCTATATTGTGTTCTTGGAATTGGCTCTGTATCGTTTGAAATCATAAGTTCTTATGTGAATTTTGACTATTATACTCTTCCTAGTGATTTTCTTCATCGCTTGCTCTGATTAAATTAATCTTTGAGAATATACCTTTTGAAGTTTATTTATGTGGCACTAAAAGCCCAGATAGGTCTTTGATTTTTCTTTTGTATGTTCTTGCCAAACTACGGAAAGAGTTCTAGTAAACTGAGATGTGCTTTTCCCTTAAAATTTGCCATGATACCGCTTTGTCATGTTGGTCATGTTTTTATTTTCTGTATGTATATATATTCATGTGGTGTTTTTCTTTGCTACTTTCCAGTTTTCCTGAACAAAATTGGGTTTAGAAGTGGTCACAGTCACCAGGCATGTTCTCTTTAGGAAGATGGCAGTGAGAGGGCTGTGACTGTATCACAGGAAGTACAAGCATATGCTACGGTGACTCGTATTCAGGGAAGGATGAGGTTCAGATGCCATTTTCCCAGGGAAATGTGTCTCCTTTTTTCATTATTAACTTCATAATAAGTCACTTTAAAGACCCAGAGAACACAAATTACTGCAGAACCTGCTTATTGATGCTGACAACAAACATTACTGTCTTAACCTCAGTAAAGCTTTGAGCAGCTAAATATTGCACAGCATATTTGTTTATTAATTTGTTGTATTTTATTGCTGTAGAAAAGTATATTTTTTGTATGCGTCTTTTCATTTTTGTGTCCGTACTAGATATTGGAAAATTTCTGACAGATATAGGGTGTTGTGCAGTAGATTAAGGTCAAATATATTTCCTTTCTCTTTCAGTTGGTGGTTCCTGGATGACTATACAAATCCACATGTTAGGATGAGTCTTAAGAATCTGATTTCAGCTAAATATTCCTCCTTTTTTTAAATTATGGGACAGCAATAATTTTCTTGTTTAGAAACCCGTGTTTTGTAAACAGAGAGCAGCTGATAACAGTTGGAAAAGTCAGTAATTCCATTTTGTCATTGAAAGCAGAAGGATCAATTTTAAACATGCGTTAGATAGGAGCAATTTTATCTGAGTTAGATGTAGCATTATCCATGTTAAAATATTAAAACTATTGATTTGAGCTGACCTTGATAAGTTGTTGCCCTGAAGTAGGTACTACTTTTAAAATTAGTGAAGTCTTTCTAATGAAACATCAGAAATTTGTAAGTAAGTGTAAAATTCTACAATATGGCATGGGAAATAAGTGACTCCAGGGCTAGTAGTTTTATATAAAGTAGACATAAATAAACTTGTGAAAAAAAACCTTCTGTGTGACTTGACAGAACTAAAACTGCGGTTTGCAAAATTGAGAATATTCACTGCTTTGTCTCATGTAGTTGTTTCCTGAGGAAGGGCTTTTAGTCTGAAGTAGCTCCAAATATTTGATTTGCCTCATGCTACACAAACCTAAAAAGGATGCTTTACCAGCAGCTGCTCTCCTTTAAGGCAGTGTCTTTGGGTCTGACAGTAACTAATTTCTGTGGATTGCTTTCCTGTGACTCCAGAGATTTTCTAGGAGGGAAGTTGACTGGGATAATAGGTCTTATAAGTGAAGCATTGGCTTGCAATTCTGAAGACTGGACTGTGTTTCTTGGGTCTGCTGTTGCATGCTTTTGTAATTTTAAGTCACTTGGAGGCAGATCCAGAGGCCAGTGAGGTTGGATGTATGACTTCTATTTGTGTTAGGCTGGTTTTATATGAGCACTTTTGCTTTTTGTTGTGCTCAATTTTCTAATCTCTTTTACAGTTGTATTCCTTTATCTCTTGGCTCTCATTTTGAATGTTAAACCCTAAACTCTCTTGTAGGGACTAGCCTTTGCTAAATGGCTTTATAATTTAATGTTGCTAACTGCAATTAAGGATGATACTCTAGCTTGAGATATTGAATAACATGACCAAAAACTGGAAGATAAGCACTGTAGCATCTTAACTTCTGGTTTGTATAAAATCTCTGAGTGCCAGTGGAACTGTTCTGTTGCCATTTTTGGATGTAAATTGGTTTGGAAAAGTGACTGTCTACTTTCCTTTCCTCCAGCCTGAGGTGAAGTGGCTTATCCACTCTTATCCCTCAAAAGCCATGTACACAAGAGTGTACTTGTGATGTCTGCCTGAACTGGAATAGTGATCTACAAAATGTTAAAGGGTATTTAGAGTAAATTCTCTTTGGGGTTAATAACCCTTCAACTATTCACTCTGTAGTCTAATCTTTTTCAGAATTGCCTTGTAAAAAATGCAGTACCAAAATAGCTTGTTAAACTAGTACTCCAAGGAAATTACCGTGTTTTATATTTGAGGATCAAGTATAATATTTGTTGTTATTTCATCCTTAATTTTCTATCCTCTGTAAAATTTTTAAAGTATAGCGGTAGCTTACTTTTGCACTTCAAGCAAGAAGGAAATGCTCAGAGTTTTTGTTTGCTTTGTCTGTACCAAATGGAATACTGTGCTGTGAATATTTTTGCAGCTTGGAGTGTTGTGATAGCTTGTATTGATATAGTTTCACGGTATTCACTTTTTAGCTTTTCTTGAATCATGAAGCATTATTGTTGCTTTGTTTTCTTTGTTTTGACATGTTTTGCTTATGAAGCAAAACACTTGATAAAATACTAATTTCTGGAGCACAGACTCATGCTTTGTTTATTGGTAGTTATTCAGACTCTCTTCTCTATACAGAATTGTTAATTTCAAATGGGCTTTTTACCAACATTTAGTCTCCTGAGTACTTTCTAAAATTACATTCATTTATTTCACAGTATTTTTGTAGACAAAGTGATGTTGTTCTTTCTTTTAAAGCTTTGAAACTTAGTCAGAGAGAGATTGAAATCCAGAGTACCTTGTAATACCTACTGTCCTATTTGTAACACATTTTCTCTGGTCATCCACCACGCTGTGCTCTCTTTAACACCAGTTTATGCTCAGTTGTGTGCCACTGTGTTCAGAGTTTCTCCAAATCTAGAAATTAGGGGCTTTCAAGTTGCATGCCAAAGTCAAGAAGTGATTAATAACTGTTTTACATACATATATTTTATCATACAGGAATTTAATGGGAGATAAAACTAACACAACCACTTTTCAAAGTCAGGTCTTGTTATGTAGACCAGACCAGGTTACTCTTGGCTTTATCCTGTCTGGTCTTGGAAACCTTTGAGGATAAAGACTACACAGCTTCTAAGGGCAGCTTGGGTCATGCTTGTCTGTCCTCACAATGAAAAAGCTTTTTTTCCCTTCCATTTGAAGCAGTTCCAGTTTCAATTTATGTCAATTTCCGCTTGTCTTCCTGTCATACACTGCTGTAAAGAACCTGGCTCCAACTTCTTGATAATAACCTTCCAGTAGGTACTGGATGACCTCTTACCCTTGTCTTCTCCAGCCTGAACGATCCCACTTCCCTCAGCACCCTCTCCTCACAGGGTTTGTGCCCCAGCTGCATGACCAGCTTTGTGACCTCCCACTGAATTTTCTCCACTTCCTCTTTCTGTCACTGCCCAACACTGGACAACCACTTCCCTCAATCCATTTTGTGTGTTTGTAGTCATACAGGCCAAGATGCAGCTGGCCTCCTTCGCTGTGAGGGCACACTGCTGGCTCCCTATCATCCTCCTAATGTGTGTACCAAAATGTTTGTTGATATAAATTAATAAACTTCATTAGACCAAGTGATGCATTTGGAAGAAATGAACAAACTGTTAGAGCACAAACCGTCTCCTGGAAAAGAAGCAGCAGCAAAATTCAAACAGATACAAATTAGAATAAATGGTTACTCTGAAGTGAATGCAATGATGTAAATCAGTGAGGTAATCTGAAAGGAAGAAGTAAAAATGGGAGGTGGAACCAAACAAAGTGATCAGGTCATTAGAGCTTTGGAATGCAGAGGCAATTATGCCTCTGGCATGCTGAGGGAATGGAAGAAAGTCAGACATAAGGAAATATTATAAAATCAGCATCTTTGCAAAATTTGTTATTATTATCCCAGAAAGTTGTGCATTTTAGATCTTAGTCTCTTCTTTCAAGGTAAAGTACATGAATTCCTTAATAATGGAGACTGAGAGGAGAGAGGTATTTTTTTTCCTTGGTGAAAAACTGTTTTCCTGTTGGTAAATGGGTTTTATCAGTTGTCAGTGTGAATTTATTCTGATATGCTGTAATTTCTTTGACATATTTTACATGTTTCAATCAGTTGTTATTGAAATTTGGGACATTGCAAGAAGTATGGTGAAAAATTTGTGACTTTTGATGATGCTGTTGTAGGGAAAATTTCTCTTTGTGTCAAGTTTTGCTGTTTAATACTGGGAAAATTTGAAAGACATCATCAGCCTTCAGTTTTTAGTTTTTATTTTTAAATGATTTTCCGAGTGGTTTTCAACAGGTATCACACAGGACAGGGAAGAGTGGCTTCACTGAGACTTTCTTTTTGTACTAAGAAAGGAGGTGACGCTTGATGGCCTGATCAAAGAAGTGATCTGTTCTCAAGAAAGCATCCCCTTTGGGTGTAAATTCTCTTTAGCTGGATTCAATCATCTGAGCAAATTTAGTGATGTCTTGTGGTTAGACTTTTTGCTTTCTTTTGAATAATACCAAGTCTTGAAGAGTACGTGTCTACATGTTTCTGATTATGGGTTGAACATGGGGTCTGTAAAGTTTAAATTGGTGTAGAAATTTTCTGGAAGTTGTGGGTTCACTTAGTCTGCAGAGGAATTAATTCCTTTGTTAAACATGCAACAAATCATCTGGCTCTGAAGAAAAGGATGTTTTATGCCTTCTATATATTCTCTTTCATTTCCAGGTAATCTAATCATCTCTTCTCTGTATTTCTCCTTTTTGCTACTGACCAGCTTGTGCATGTACAATACTATTCTGACAGTCTTTCTTAATTGCCTTTCTCATTAATTTTTCATTCCATTTTGCTTACTGTAGTTCACATATGAATTTCCCTAATCCCAGATTATTTTCTTTGTAGCTTCACCAATCTGTGCCTACAATAAACATCGTGTTTACACTTACATTATTCACTGTACATCTTGAATTCTGTTTAGCTGCTCAAAGATATAATGCACTGAGGAATTTTCAGCATCTGAGATGTCATTTCTCAATAAAGACATTGCAAAACAGACCGTGGTTCTAGGCTTTCGAATGAGCTGTGTGTAAGTGATTTTTAGTGCAAATATAGATGGTGAAAAGTCATGTACATAAAAATACAGTAGTTCCTGTGCTGTTTACAATTATCAAAAATCTCTTCTTTGGGATGATGGTTCAGCATAGTTCCAGTGGATGCAGTTGTTGTATTGCTGGTGATTCAGTAAATAGTCCTTTTGTTTCTGGATGCAGTAACTGTGAATGATTTCATAACTATGAATGTGTGTTTCCAGAGCCTGTACTGCATTCTTTTCTGATTGTTGGGCAAATATGAGATGCAAAAGATGATTGGTTGAAAATTGAGTTATGGCTGAAGATGCCTGCCTGTAAAAGTCCTGTAATTCCACTGATTCACTGAAGTGAATTTCACTGTGACAGAATTCTCTGGGGTTAAATTTGGGAGGGAATTAAATTATGTAATTGGAGGAGGCAGAAGCTCTATTGACAGGGCTGGTCACAAGCCTGGAATCAAATGAAATACTCACTCCCCTCAGGCAAAAACCATGCACTCACTGCTGAAGGATCATGTCTCTTGATGCTATTCTTACAAAATAAATGTTATTTACACTGGGTAAACCTCAGCTGCTTCCTGGCTCATGCTTAGAGTCTTTCCTTCTAGAAGATGGTTATCTTTTTCTGCCTCTGCTTCTACTTTGTCTGAATTGGTTGCTCCACACAAGTGAGTTGGAAGTGTTTTCAGAAACTCAAAATGGGCTAACAGGAATAAATTGATTTAAACAGATTCAGTGAGCCTCTAATATGAAGTAGTAATTTCTGTTTGAGAAAAACCAAGAGAAGGAATTAACTAGATTTCATGTTTGTGTCATGACTGATATTCCCCATTATCTATGTGACTACCTGTTATATACTTCAAAGACTATTGCTACATCAAAACTTTTTGCCTTGTAGCCATTAGGAACATTATTCCTGTTGCCTGCAGATGAGGTGTATGTTTGCCTGGTCTCAGTCAGTTGTCCTGTTTGCAGTCCTGTGTTAGCCCTGTATGCTCTCCCTTCACAGCACTATGGTGCGTCTGCTCTCCAGGCATCTGGGTGCTGCCTGTGCTTGGCTGGACAGGGAAAAGTAGTTTGTGTTAACATTGAGGTTGTACTTGATTTTTTTTAGGATAAGTATCAGTAATTTTTGTAACACTTCAGAGAAGAAGGGTGGAACTGTTGAAACAGAAGGTGAATCTTGCTAATTTCCCAGAGGTGGTCCACAGCTGATGGCAGGGTTTCCAGGAGATGGATTGCTCTCCTCTTCCACCAGTTCCCATGCACTGGAGGGCAGAGCTTTTCTGTGCTTTGGAGCTACGCTGTGCTTTCACCTTGCAAAGAATGCGTAGCTACTGGTGGAGCCATGTGGTGGATGGGCTCCGGCTCTCACTCTTTACGTAGCAGCTGCCTTGTAAAAAGTCGCATTCCACATCAAGGATTATGTGGAGTAGTTAAATCCCATTGTGACAGCTTTCCAGTGCAATTCTGTGCCAAGAAAACACAAGTCCTAAACAAAGAATTGTAATATTTTCATCCATCATTCAATAAAAAAGCCCAGATTGTTTCAATATTTTTTTATAAGCCAGATGATAAGCCAGAACTAGCAGCATTTGATTAATAAAATCAAGGATTTAAAATTTCTTAATTATTCCATTTTTAACACAATTGGCATTTTTTCATACATTTTATGCAAACCTTAAGTATGTTTTAGCTTGCTACAAAATGAGAAGAAATGTGTTACACTAAAGTGCATGTCATTTGCTTGTGCATTGGGAGGTACCTGTTATTTTATAGCAATTTTGAGTTATTTTTCTGTCAGTTTGTATTCCTTTTAAATGCGACATACAGAAACCCTCACTTAGAACAACTCCCTTAGGGCTCACTCCTGTATGTCAGTAAGTGTGAGCAAGAGGAGCTGTGCATAAGAACAGGTCATAAAAATGTAAACTTTCCATCACTTACATGGGAGGTTCTCTATTTCTTTGAAATCCTGGACCTGTAATTAGGTGAGGTTTGTTGGTTTTATTATTACGACATACCTACAGACCTGTCTTCTTACTTGTAGATCTTGGAATTTTTGGTTTTGCCTTGTAGTTTTGTATCCCAGACCACCAGACACTCTGCTACTTGGCTTTCACCAGTTTACTGGGCAAACAGATGTTTATTTCCACTGCATATTATCAAAACCTAGGGATTGCAGCTAGATACGTATAGCTGAAAATGCAATATTAACATTTTGGTGCTGCTGATGTGTTAAACATAATTTCTTGGGCTGAGGAAGTGCAAATGAATTAGCCAGCATTTAGCCAACATTTTGCTTTGTTTTATCCTTATGCCTGCTGTACCACAAATACAATCCTTGCAACTGCCACTGGCATTCCTGCTCTTGGGTCTCTGTTAAAAAACGTTTGGAGACATTAAAAAATGTTGTGACCTGAGGCTTCCATGTTTTGCTGGTATTCTTCATTCTAGAATATTTTAAATTTTCAATCTGAATTACTGGCTGAGTGACCCAAAGCCAGTTGCTGAGCTTATTTAATAGGGAATATTTTTTGATTTTTTTTTTT
>VXBU01014508.1:312370-370388 GCA_013400315.1 Bombycilla garrulus
TTTTTTTTTTTTTTTTCTGTTTTTAACCTTGTGATCATACAATGGGCCAATTGCTTTGTGAATTTAGGACTGCCCTTGCCTTGTTGGGTTGCTTTTGTCTCCACAAATGAAATGGCTTTTATTTTTGAGTCCCATTAGTATTTGAGTTTCACCAGTCCTCTCTAGTTTTTCAATAATTTTTACTTGAGTGTTGTGTTTATTACCATGTGTAATCTGGTTAAACGTGCATTTTCAACAAATTTTCCAATGTCCTGGACAGACTTTTGAAGTAATATGTTCACTTCCTATCACTCTGCAAACTTATAGATTTAATTTTGTATTTTGTGTCTTGTATCTTAATAACACTTTTTGTATTTTAATCTACATGAGAGCTGCAATTTTTATTTCAGAAGTATCATTTGGAAATGCAGCTGGACTATATAAACTGAAACTTTCCTATTTCCAGACTTGTCTCCAACAGAGGTTTGTGAGGCAGGACTTTCTTTGAAGGAGAGTGCTGGTTCTTTCCTAATGTCCTAGTTAGGACTTGTGAGACAATATATAAAGACACATATAGAGACAATTGAAGTGAAAGGTTACACACCTCAGTTCCACTGTTTGATGCTTGAATTCCTTTAGCACTCCTGAGTGAATACCATTTAATTCTTGGGACTTGTTTTTCTTGGTATTGCCCGTGTAGTCTGCAGCTGCTTCAGAGAGTTTTTCAGACAGTTTTCCCATATATATTTTGTTTCCCTTTACTAATGACTTTCTATACTGCTTGCTGCTGTTGCAATCTCTTGGCAAATGCCTGATAAGCTGTTTTCCTTTTACAATTTTTCCAATTACTTTTTTACTTTATTATTCCTGTATAGCTTGTACTCTGGTGTTAGTGTGACCAATTGTCTTGTCTCTTTACCATCATATGGTTTCCAATACACCTTTCATATCAAACAGTTTTAGAAGCCATATTTTGCAAGTTTTTTTGTAAACCTCTTAGAACCTCTTTTCTGCTCTAAAAGAGTGCAGTTTCTCTTTTGTGGAAGAGTAATTAATTTGCCTAAATGGGCTGTTCCTCCCCTGTTCTACCATAGTGCAGAACATCCCTTCTTGTTTTGTTCAATGCACCACAGCACAGCTGATTCTAAAATTTTTCTTGTGTGGATAAACATACACAGCTACTGAGAGGCAGGTATACCTTTTATTATAATCAGTCATTTTAGAGAGATTCATTAATGCAAGGAAATATGACTGGATGTTATCTATTCTATGTACAATGCTATTATCTTACCATGAAACTTTTTGGGGGATCCTGATATTTTAAGAGTGAAGTATTATAGCCGTAGTGTTCTAAATGAGATAGAGCAATAAAGCATTATGGAAATGTTAATCCATTAATTTTCATACGTTGTGTGAATTTAAGGAGATCATGCTTTGGAATTTTTGCTATTGTGGAGATGTAGCTAAGAGTTACATTCAAATTAAATTCTGCACTTTATTAGCTACATCTAGAGCTAGGGTTTCACCTATGCATATGTATGTGCAAGAAGGAAAAGACACATCCTGTGTTGTTTCCAGGTGAGAGGTTTGTGCTTTTCTAGCAAAGTAATAAAAAAAAATACAGTTTAAGATTCCATTATGAGAAGAATATTATCTTCTTATTTTCTCTTTATTTCCTGTGGTTTTTTCATAGTTTGTCTTCCCTCTCCCCCCTTAATTATGGCCAACGATAAGGGAAAAGCATTTTTCTGCGGTTTTGTGTAGTCACATTGTGATTCTTTGTAATAGATGGAAATGAAAAAGGAATTGAGTGTTTTATTACAATGGAAAAGAGTTCCTGTGTAGGCTTTTATGTAATTTATACTATTTTTGTTCCACAAAATTTCCAATATATTAAATTTTGACTAAGTAAAAAATGTATGAGGTTTGCCTAATTGTAGACAAGGTTCAAAGATCTTGCAATATTGAGGCGTGTTGTAAGGAGGGCATTTGTGTTTATGTTGTGTTCAATGACCATCCACAGTTAAATATGGTCTTTGCATACCTGTGCTAGAGTAGGGAGCCCAGCTCTGGGCTGAATTTATTTAGCCTGCCCTTCATGTGAATGAACCATGTGAGTTGTCAGATCATCCTGGAAAGCCACTATTGATCCTCAGTTTTGAGAGCTTGGAAGGGAAGTGCACAGGAAAGAGGAGACTCGGGTGAGCTAACAGTGGGCTAAGCATGTGATGTACAGGTGGGCAGGTACATACAACACATTTTGCTGTTTGTAAAAAAAATCTGGTCATGCTTGGCCAAGTAAACCATCAGAAATAGTTATCTGAAATAATTAGTTTTATTACATGTCTGTAAGATGACTACAAGGCATAGCAGCAAGTCAAGGCAAGTCAAGAAAATGACTGTCCCAGAAAATAAGTTTGAAATCATGTGATGGACAATCCGGAGGTCTTTGCAGTTGTCAAGAGTTGAATATGCAATTCACATGGTTACACAGAACTGGCTTGGCTGAAAAAATAAATAGCAAGGAGAACACTTGAGTTAGGTGGAAAGCATTTGTCTGACTAAGCAGAGATCTTGATTAATACTAGAGAGGTATCTGAGAACTGTGTGGGACACCTCTGCGGGATGAAGCCACTTCTGGGGGAAGACCCTAAGGTTATTTCACAGTATGCGGTCCATTGGTATTTTGAAACTTCATGTCATGAGTTTTGAACTGCCTAGCACTAATTCACATCCTCCCTGGGTGGCACTGCTAACTTTCCAGGAAAGTTTATGAGTTCATAAGCTTTTTTTTTTTTTTTTTTTTTCCTTACTTTCACCAGCTATGATGTATGTGAGGGTATTTCCTCTTTTCTGAAGGTAAGCTAGCTTGTTTGATAAAAGCCTCTTGGCTGTGCTCTGTCTCTTAAGAGAAGGGAGCTTCCAAAGAAAATGGGGATCGAGCACTGTTAAAAGTATAAACAGGCACCACTCACTCCAGTCTTAGCTGTGTGAGAAAGGGCTGAAATCAGTTTTGAGTTGGCATTTCTGGCTTGTGCCCACAGGTGAAAGCGCATGAGAAAAGTGTGGTTGTTACTCAGTGCACCACTGGATATTTTCTGGGTAAGGCAGTGGTGTTGCTTTCTTATCTCTTGTCTGAGGACCAAGATTCTGCATCTTGCTGATCCGTGGGAAAAGCAGAACAGATGTCTTCATTTCAGCATCTTTTCTAAAGAATGCTCTTCTGTTTTAATACTTTAATTAAATGAAAAAGAAAGGTGTATCTCATGGTTGCTTAGGAGTTAAGAGAATTAATGAGATTAATTTGTTAATGAAAAGATCATGTTTGTCTTAAAACATGAACATAAAGGTATGCTAATTTGGTTTTAATGGAAGTGATTTTAATAATTGTCTACATGCTGCCAGTTGATTTTAATTTTTTGTTTCTCTTTTTTTTTGGTGGGGAGTATTTTTGTCTCAAGCTTGGTCAGGGCTTGCATTTATTTGCATTGCTCTTGTAAAATTTGTTGTATATAAGTCTTCCTTATGGTCTCTGTGTGAGTTACTTTGAAGTAATGATCCTGCTATTTTCAGAAATTCTTGATAAATGCATTAGAGTTAATAAAGGTTATTTCTTGAAAAACCATAATAATGTAGTTATTGAAGATTATTTCCAGAATTGCTGTTATGATATCAGGAATCTGGTTCTCCACAAATGCTATCATTATAAACATTACCAGCATTGATGATCTTGTGTTTGACATCATCGTGAAAAATACAGTGAGGTCCTTTCATAACCTGAAAGTCCTCAGAAGGATGGAGATTTGTATGGGTTTTTTCTTTTAACAAGGGCATAATATAATTAAAGGTAAGGACATATATCCTCAGCTGTCCTGTTGCATTGTTTAATTTCTGATATACACCCCTTAGCTACTTCGAATATGCTCAGATGAAATGTCCCCAGTTTATGCAGAGACCTTGCAAATGGGAGTGTAGTGTTGCAGCACTTGGTAGCTCAGAAAAAAATTGGAGAGGTTTTGCTGTGTAGAGCACTGAACAGGAATGTAGAGAGTGATGGAGAATACTTGGAGAAATGCACTGTCACTGGCATTTTTGCTTTGAATATTTTGGTTTGAATATTTTTATATATAACTGTGATTTTTTTCCTATGTGTCATTAATAATTAATTAATTTTATTGGCAGTATAACATGAAGGAGTATGAAAAACTTACAGAGGTATTAAATAGGATAATCAAGTCATCTGTGGTTTAAATCAGCTTGTAAATGTTATTATCTGAATCAGAGAAGCCAGTGGATATGACTGTTAGGCAATTAAATATTTATCCTTCTGCAGGTTTAGTGAGTTGAGTTATTGGGTAATAGCACAAGTTGAGATAAAATGTTTAAATGCAGAAAGAAACCTAAAAAGCTAACTTAGAAAAAAATTTCTCAAAAGGTAGCTTTTCCAATTTTTTTGATCATTTGTATAGTTCCATTAACTGTCCTACAGATGAGATCTGATAAAGCTCACCTACCTTGATGACAGTTATTCGGTAGTTTGGTAATTTTCTCTTTCAAAAGTAATTAATAAAAATTTTGGATACTTACAAAATCATACAATGAAACAGATACCTGTATTATTTATGAGGTTGTGAAAATGCGTTCCCATGCTGAAGATTAGCTTTCCTTAGTGAAAATCAGGAATGTGTGTGCCAGTTTGACTCCTGGCCCTGCACTCTTAATGCTGTGCTCTAGCATTTTTTTCACTGTTTTCCTGCAGTAACCAGTAGGGACTGTTAGAGTTTACCACAAGTATACATATTAATGTAACATTATTCTAAATATTTGAATATTTAGAATATTTAGAGTTCAAATTTTGGTTTTTTTTTTGTTTTTGCAAGTGAAGCAGAGAAAAAGCTGTTATTAAAAAATGTGTGTACTTATGTTTAAGTAATTAAAAAGTTACATGAAATGTGCTACAGAATAGCATTTCGCTTTGGGCTATTAAAGTATGCTCTGTGTGACACAGACTTATTAAGCCACTTACACAGTGTATTATCACCAGAAACTGAACTGTCTTTAGACTGTCTTTGACTGACAACCAATTGCAAATATCACAAAGCTGCTGAGGAGGAAGCAAAACGTTATTTTATCTCTCACTGCAAACATAGCTATAAATTGCACTGAAGGGAAGCTGTGTTCTTTTTCTCCATAAACTTGGTCTGAAATTGTACTTCAGTTACTCCAGTTGTACTCACATAAATGTACATTGGTTTACAGGTGTAATTTTCATTTGATCTGAGTTTTAGAAAAGCAGCTTCTTTATCTCCAGAGGTATTTATTAGTCTAGATAGAGCACTGGAGAAATAATCCAGAATTTTCTTCAAATCCTCAAGTATTTTATAATATTCCTGCTTGAAGTTTTTATAGCTTCCCTTATAAAAGAAGAGTGTTCACAACACTAATGCAATGAAAAATTAAGTCTCATATTCTTGTTATACTTTAATATTGTGAAATTACTAGGCTGTAGTCTGTTAAAACAGACTACTAAAGTGGATTTTTAAATACTGTATATTCTGGACATTATATTGAGGAATTATTCTGTTAAGTTATATTTGATCATGCTTATAGGACTTTTCTTTCTGGTCAATCAAAATAAGATTTTTTAATCTATCTATTCTTATCTTCTAATATATCTTTAGTTGTACCACTGTGTGTTGTTCCAGGGTTTGGGCTATATCCAATAATTAGTCTTAGCTAAGGTGAAATACAGAAACAGAGTGAATTTTTTTTTAACACAATATGTATGGGGTCTTCAGTTAAAATCAGGATCACATTAGATTGCTGCATCTTAAATTACAACTAAAATTTAATTAAATTATTAACGTTATGATTAATGATTTTCAGTTAAATTCTGCTTGTTGGCATGATATTGTAAATATAATAATTTTTCATTTCTGTGTGATGGTAATTTGTTGGTCATGGTGATGTACCGATGTGTTTCATGAGAAAGTGTTCTTGGTCATGAAGGTTGGTAACAGAATTCCCTCTGGTCTCTGATCACATATGCATAAGCAACTAATTTATTTTTAATTTATCATGCAAAGTACAGTACATATTTCTCTTGAGTTATTTCTATCAAAAAGATTATCCTAAATGTAACTGGGTTTAGCCACTGAAAGGCTTCATGGAGCCCTCTGTTATTGTCTATATGTATATGGAGAAAATGACAATATGGAAGTAATTTGGGAAATTTCAACAGTTTCAGCAGTAGCAATCTAGAAATTGAACGGGTTGGAAATAGAATATTCCAGTGCACTGCTGCATATATAATGTATGTGCAGCATATGCTGAGGTCTTTTTCAAAACATTTACATTAAACCTGTCAGGTATTTATGAATAGCAAAAATTAATTTCCCCCAGTTCTGTCATCAGTTAGAGAAATGGATTTCAGCACAGAAGACTGTCAATGTTTCCTGCATACCAGAACAGCTCCCTTCAATGTCATAGAATTACACCAGGTGGCCTGCTAAGAGTCAGCTTAATGTGATTCCAAATGATAGGGTAGAGAATGTGAGGGAAATTAAAATAGTATCATACTTATGATTTAAAAGGAAGTTAATTACAAGGGCTTGTTAATAAACAAAGAAAAATTCAGAATGTATTATCTGTTGCAGAGCATATCAGTGGTGAATGTGATACCATAAAAAATAAAATTTAACACTGCATAACTTTACATTGGCTATGAAATATTTAATTAATATGTTGACATGTTTTGATTATTAATGGATTTTTGTCTTTGAAAAGAATTATTAAAATGGTAGGTTTAGACTTTGTATTTTTGAATGCTGTCTGACAATGCAAACACAGTTGTAGCCTCTTTATTTCTTGTTTTCTTCTTTCATGCTAATACAAAACCAACTGAATGTGGTCTGTGTTTTGCAATTAAAATATTTATTCAGTTTGTATAAAGTAGTTGAACACCAGTATATAGGATGTATTTATTATTGCCTAGTCTTCCATTATCTGAAAATTGATTATGTAAAATTACCATGTTAAATGTAACTTAACAAGTTAAACCTGAATGATTTGTTACTGTCTTACTTGTTACATAGTTTTCCCAGTATACTTGCATGTGATACTCCATGACTGCCAGAGATCAGAATTCAGAGAATATTAAAGTTGGTTGAATTTTTTATTTTCTTGAAAGGTAGTTCTTGTAACTGGGAGAAGATATAGAGTACATTGCCTTAATAGACTAAGGAGTGAGTAAATATATATAACCTTATTTTTCACCTTCTAAATAATTAAAAAAAACCCAAACCAAAACAAAAAAAAAACCTCAACGAAATCAAAACTGTAGTCAAGCTTACTCCTATTTTCTTGTATCCTGTCTAGATACAGTGGACAAAAGACTCATCTCAATTATACAGCAGTTAAAGGGCTTTCATTGTATTACAGAATTTCTTGCTTGTTTTACTAATAGTCAGTTGAACAAAATTCCTTCTTTTTTGAACGTGGGTCATATTTGGTTCTTAAAAATGTTAATATACATGTTTTGTACGAATTAAACTTGGCAGCTCTTTCTTCTAGTTAAAATTGAACCCATGTGCTCTAACTTAAGCGGTTTTTTGCCACTTAGAGGGAAAAAATGGTTTGTATTTTTTTCTTTTTTTTTAATCTTCAATACCTTACGCAACTTAAAAATCCAAGAAAGTCCAGTAAACTGGGAAAAAAAATATTCTTTGACACGTGTTCATGGAAAACACACATTTGAATTAATATTGCAAGTATATGAAATAACTGTAAAAATGTGTTTTAGTAGATGTCCATTTTTGCAAACCTTTGAAGATAAATATATGTTACCAGTTACATGGTATAATAGATGTGTTTACTTTATTAAGACTATTGATTCCTCAGTGGTTGCAATCTATTTACAGTTCTCTGCCTTTCTAATAATAATGTCTTCAAGGTAGTGCTCGCCAAAAGTTTTCTTACTCAACTAAAGACAAGTGGGGTTACCTGAATGTTCCTGGAAGAAACTTGGAAATTTTCTTTTAGCTGAGACTGCTAAGCTTGAAGAGAGAGCATCGATATTGCTATGGAGTGTAGTGGCTAATGTGCTGAAATACAGAACAGAGACTTTTTGCCTCAGCTGTATTTATGGTTGGTCTTCTTTGGTGCACAATAGAGGCAGGTTCTTTGCCCCTGAGAGCTACTGCAGAGCTGCTTGTGCTTGCTCGGTGTCAGTACAGCTCTGACTGGCTAACCTGGGAAATGAGAACCTTATAGCCATAAATAAAGAGCTGCTTGCTAAATTGTCCTCCAAATATCTCTAGGTCTTCATTGTGTTTTCTGTCCTATCCTGCATGTCTAACACGGTAACAATCTGAGACTGTCGTTCCTTGAGTCTGATCTGATCACAGGTTTGCCCCTACTGGCTTTCTATACCCTGCTTCTCACCAATAGTTTGTCTTTTTGCCATCTCTGTGCTGGCTGGATCTTACCATGAACCAAATAATTTAAATGGCAGAGGAATTGTTTGGTTGTTTTGTTTTGTATTGGTATGGATTTGCTCTTCATTAAGGAATTGAGTTGGCTTGCGGTGGGATGAACACCATGAGTTTCAGAGGATAGAGTCAGCAGGGAGCAGGAAAAGAGAAAAGCTGGAGGATGGGTCAGGAGGGAAAAGAACATCCCTCAATAAGTAGCAGTGATCTACCACTACTGTTCACTCACAGTAGTAGACCCAGGGAGAGCTATTTCATATTGCAACTAAATTCTCTGTGAGTTTCTCTTAGAACATTGTTATTCCTACTCCTCGTACTATCAGCATGTGCCCTCTCTCCCTTCATCCCTACCTGATGTAAACCCAAAGTGAGTAAGTTCAGGGAACTTGAAAAAGTGCAAAGAATTAATTGTCCAAACACCACCACAAACAGTTTTTGGCTTGTTCTACCTTAGCACGTATCTCTGTGGGCAGAAATGTCTGTTGAGGAGAAGAGAGAACCAGCACTGCTGTTTGTGTGATGATACCACCTTAGATTAGTTGAAGCCAGTGATGAAGTAAAGCACTGGATATTTTCTGTAATAGTGATAGTCACTAGATCAAGTCACTAAGACAAATTCCTCAAGAGTGTTCTTGATGGGAGTGCATTCTCTAAAGGAAAACATTTTATTTAAAGTCTTCTTCTGAAAATATTGAAATAATTTTCCTGTCAGAAATCTATTCTAGATGTTTCCTATTTTTTTTCTTGATACAGTAGTCAGAATTGCAGGACAGAGAAGGTAAAAAAACTTGACTCAGTCGGCATCATATGTGTCGTAGAAGCTACAGCTGTGTTCAATAGTTAATGGTTAACTTAAGATTTGCTTCTGACTTCAAATTTTATGTATTTAAT
The DNA here is from genome assembly GCA_013400315.1 of Bombycilla garrulus. Taxonomy (NCBI): domain Eukaryota; kingdom Metazoa; phylum Chordata; class Aves; order Passeriformes; family Bombycillidae; genus Bombycilla; species Bombycilla garrulus. The sequence continues at coordinate 321,730 of VXBU01014508.1, forward strand.
GAAGTAATTAATTTTAAAATAGATTTACATTGGCATCCTATTTAGATTTTAAGCAATTCTAAATACAGTATATTGTTTGTGTATTTTGGTGCCTTCTTTTGGAATTATTTATCCATTAATAACTGTATCTTAGGTTCCAAAGCAATTTCTTTATAATTTTAAATCATCAGTGTTTATCTTTTTTTTTAATAGTGGTTTGTTGAAACCATTAATTTTCAAGTCTATTATTTGTAATTACTGTTCTTTATTGAGTTCTCGTGTCCTATATAAACATCAAGTGGTATGTTTAGATTTGTGATTTGATTTCTGATTATCTGAAAATATATAATGCAGGGAATGCACTATACAGGGATATTATCTAAGAACACTTTTCTCTTTACAGACATCCTAATTACTGTTCAGATATCCAAAGCAAATATTAAAAGGAGGTTTTTCTTTATAGAAATTCTCTTAATAGTGCCCTGGATATTGAAAAATTGCCTATTTTAACTTTATAATAAAAACAAGAATTTGTTGTTATTGAAAAAGTTGCCTATTTTAACTTTACTATAACAACAAAAATCACGTATAGCTGAGTTGAAGTAGTTTCAAATTAGTGAAAATGCATTTGAGTATTTATTCATTAATTTAGAAACACTCCTTTTGGCCAAGGTGGTCAAATCAACATTAAGAAAAGATGCTATTTGATATTAGTTGATGAGAACTTGGTATAGTTTAGAATATGATATAGTTTTAGTGTAGTATAGAATTATACTCTATCTGGTATGGTATAGTATAGAATCTGATAAAATTTCCTCCATCCAAATAAATGTTCAATTTTCGGGTGGACTTTGCTGCTTTGAATATTGTATAGAATCATAACATGGTTTGGATTAGGTTGGAAGGGCCTCTAAGGATCATTTGGTTTCAGCCCTCCTGCCATGGGCAGTGACACTGTTCAGTGTCTGGGATTCCCTGGGAACAACTGTTTCCTTAGTAAGATTTCTGTCTGCGTGGAATATATATATGTGTGTGTGTGTGTGTGTATATATATTTGTTTGTTTGTCCTTTTACTTAGATTTTCCGTTACAAGTAAGTCTATCATATTGTAAACTGATCTAATAATTACTAGTGTTTCACTTAAGAGAAAGTGATGGGAAAGGATATAAAGGGAAGAAATGGCAGTATCCAATTTAAGGAAGAAGCAAGAAGCTTCCAGGCTTTTCTGTCCTCAACTCACATGTAATATTCCACAGTCACTTCCCTTGACTTGATGCTAGATTTTTTCGTAGCTGGGGAAAAATTATAAAATGTCAGCCTGTATGAACTCACAGTCTTATGAAGTCCTGAAATATATTTTCATTAAATAAAGTGGTGCTGCTGATGGCAAAACGTGAAATAATGGAATTTAAATAAATCTGACATTATTTGGAATTCAGGATGTGTTTTTAACAATCAGAGACAAGTTATCTTATTCAGATCATCTTAATTGTCATGGACCTCTTAGTTTTATTGGGTTTTTATCTGTTGGTTATAGTATTCGTTAGTTTGATCTAAACAGCACCAGTATTTATTTAAACAGATGCTTAAGACCAGCAATATGGTCTACTGTGCAAGCAAGCTAGATATATAGCTTTGGTCAAGTGCATGTTCAAAGTCTGACTTTTAGCCCTAAAAAGGTCTTTAGTGGGCCTGCATTTTTGGTTGTTCTTGTCACGGTCATCCCAGCCTTTAAAATTTATTTTCAATGGTCAACTTTTCTGTGTGATGCTTCCCTTCTGAGATACACATCGTGCTAGGCTCAGCCTCATTCTGCCATGACTGTTTCCATCATCACAAGTACTTGATCTGTTTCACGTTGTATGGGATCGATAAATCTCATCCCTAAAGAGTTCAGCATGCCTTTGATTCCTGACCTGACATTTGCTAATGCTATTCCTGATGACCTGCCAGTACGGATCTTCAGAACTTCAGTCTGTGTTTGACAACACTCATAATATGAATCAATATTTAGCATTCAGTAAGTGAGCTGGGGAGTAATTTTATTGCTGCAAAAGGCTACATTGCCCCTGGGCAGCTGTCAGAAATGGGTAGTTATTAATAGCCCTCTGTTTTCGCTTAGCATAGTCAGTAGGGGTCAGCCGTGAAATGATTTAATCAGTTTATGATATCTGTGACAAAGAGCACTTAAAATGTAATCACAAAATTTAAGTAGAAGTGTCCCTGGGCTGTTGCAGTGTTTCCTCACTTAATTTTCTCTGAAGTTGATGTAGTACACCAGAAGACTGAACAAGTGAAGAAAGCTGTGTTTAAAGTTCTTTTTGCTCTTCTGTCTTACTCCCCACATGTCTGAGTGCAGAGTTTTTCTGAGAGGTGCGTGTAGTAATATTAAAGAAGAAAATGGTCTTCCTGAGACCTTTGCCTTGAGTTCATTGCCTCAAGACCCTTTCCACTTGATCATGGTGACTGTATTGCTGTGAAAACTTTGTGTGGGGATGAGGCATTTCCAAATGTCTGAAAAGGCTGAGGAGCAGTCCCAGACTTGGGACTTGTCTTCATATCTTTTAGAAACATGGAAGTACACATGGGATAAATAGAACATGGCTTTGAGCAATTTAGTTTGCTGTGACTTTGTTTGCCACAGATCTTGCTGAGCTTGGCAGCATTGTGACGCTTGTGTTTCCATGCCTGTTGGTCATCTGGTTTGGAAGATGGTTGTCAGTGTGTCAAGTGCCAACAAGCTTACTTCACTATGGATTCTCCCTTTTTTCTTTCACTTTAATCTACAAGTGGTGTGAATTGGTAGACAATTTCACTGTGTTTGTCTCTGAGTTTCCTCCTGTTTATCTTGCGATATCCTGAGGCAAAGTTCAAGATTTTGCATCACCATTCAGTCTGAATGGTTTCATTTTCAGAAGACTTCTTCTCCAGTGGTACTTCCCAGTCAATCTTTGCAGCGCTTGAAGGAGCAAAGCTGATATTTTTCTTTCTTCTACAGTAGCTGTTTCCTTACATACAACATTGAGGCCAAGTCCTTGACTTACAGAATGGTTGTATACAGTTTGCACTGATTCTGCCAGTAACTTAAGATAAAGAAAGCTGTTTTATGACCCATTTTTTCCTGGGACATGTTAAAGCACATTTACAAGCTTCTCTCGTATATTCAGACAGATTTTCTGCATTCTCTTTGCAGAGAATGCCTGCTTCTCTATAGTGGAATATTGTCTTTGCCTGGTATGTTTCAAAGTTTTGTATTTAGCATTGCATACACATTTTCTGCTGGCAGTAATAATCATCAGAATCAGGGTACTGGGGGAGGGAAGGAGATTGCAGTTTAGTTAAAAAAGTTTCAGGATCAATACATTTCAGGAAAATTTGAGTGCCAATTACTCTGATCAGCTATCTGGCCAAGGCATCTTATGATGGAGAAAAGCCTTTTAAGGCATTTCCCAGTAACTCACTAGTCACTGTGGCATTAATCATGATAAAGTTTTGTTTTTGTTTTTTTTTTTTTTAATATGTCCATCCGTGTGAAGTTGCTTCTCTTATATTTTGGAGCCAATAGTAGAAATCTTTTCTTTATTTTCACTAGTTGAGTAAAGTACTCTCTGCCTGTTACCTTTTCAAGAGCTGATCACTGGAAATGGCCCCTCTCAGATGACTACACTACATTTACCAGAGTGTTTTTTACAGAACACTGTAAATTGGGTGAATGTTATTTACAGGGTAATTCTGCTGCCAGTTACTATTACACATCACCCTCCTATCTCATCTTCTAGAGATGCAAATGCTCTTGTTGCTGCACAGAGGTGTCTCTCCTAAGCTCAAAATGTCACAGCTCAAACTTTTAATTCTTTTAATTCTTTTAATTCTTTTAATTATTTTAATTTATTTCTTTGAATCCTTAAGCTACAGGCAGTCCCTTATATCAAGTGCTGAGATGTTCCCTATTCAGAAAATTCTTTAAATTTGATAACTGATATTTACTCATTTCATAGGAGCGAAAACTGTGTCAGTTATTTTCTTTTGTAAATTAGAGGCAAACTTCAGCAGACATGTGATGCGTGTTCATAAACTGTAAAATACAAACTGAATTTTAGTAGTCATTCTTTGGTAATGTATAAACTGTTCTAATGGGTTTTGAAGTCAGTAGAACTCTCCATTGCAGTTAACTTTGTAATGTTGTGATCAGGAGTACTTACACACAACAAATACTTCTAAATACAAATATATGATTGAGACGAAGGTTACTGGTACTTTGAAAATTTTAAGAAGTTTGCTTTTGATGCTCTGGGGAAAATGTCTGATTTTTGATCATTTAAGTTTGCCTTCTTCAATTTAGGGTGCCATGTCTTGGGCTTTTTTCATCTGTTATGCTTTTTTCCCTTTTAGTTTTGAGTTCTTTTGCTTATAGATGGGTCTAAGAGGTGCACATCTACACGTGCCCTTGTCACATATGCTGTGTCTGTTTGATAGTATTTTGAATTTTCTTGTTCGTCATGCAAAACACACTGATTTACTGCTAATTCTATTTCACAGGAAACCTTTCTGTATTATGTTAATAATATTAATATCTAGAGCATGTAATTTATTTTTTGACTTGTTGTAATTTTTTCCATTAAACATTTCCTGCTAAAAGTAGGAGTTCCATAGTTCATAAATTCAGATTATGGACTTGCTTATCTCCAGGATAGTTCTAGTAGTCACTGGGAATCAAGCATCTTCAGCAATGTCAAACATTTTCTTGCCGTGCTGCACCTGTGTGTGAATGCAGCATCCCTCACAGGTATGTTCTAATGTCTTTGCCAGCATTGTGGTTTGTACCGAGTGTGCATCTGCTTGCAAAAAGAGGCAGAAATCTTTCACTGTGTTGTCAAAATATCAAAATAAAAATAAAAAATTCCTTCCTATTTCCGGTAAGAGCTCTTAGTAATGACACCCAACATTCTTTCTGTGTTTTTTTGGCTTTTTTGTTTGTTTAGTTTGTTTTTTGTTCTTTGTTGTAGGTTTTTGGTTTCTTGTTTTTTAGGGTTTTTTGTGGCCTTTTTTTTTTTTGGTGGTTTTTTATTTTATTTTTTGTTTCGTCATACCAAATAAAATGTTCATTGTTATAAAATTTGCTGTCAAAGACAAACATCAGGACATGGTTTCACAAGATATTATAAGTTTAGCATCATAAAGTCACAGAAGTCATTCAGATCAGCAAATATTGCAAGGGTTTCATGGTAAAATAACAAGCCCTAAAAGTTGCCCTCTGATTACAAGCCTTTCAATAATTCAATAAAATATCACATTGTTTTGCAATTATAATGTGATTTATTGCTCTCCTTTAAAACAAAAGAGTGCCAATTTCTTAAAAGTACATTTTTAGTAGTAGGATTTTACTTTTCTGGTTAACAGTAAAAACAGGAAGTTTTTCCCTTAAGAGTGTCATTAGTTATTATCACAATGTTGTCCTAGATATTTTTTTAGTTCCAAGTTTATTTTGAGCAGATGGGAGGAAGATATCATGTCAAACCCCAAATATTTATGTATTTTTTTAAAAGTAGTTATGCTTGAGGATGATTTGTACTAGAATGAGGATGAGCAGAATTGCAAACAAAGTTATTGAGCATGGAGAATTCCTCTAACATTTGTGATAATTTTACCATTGATTTCAGAGGGTTCTAACGAAATAAGACCCAAGTGAAAATTAAGTAATAAATTCTTAAATGGCATGATAATATTCACTGTTATTTTCATTGGTAGCCATTTAAGGTCTTCCATTTTGTGTATTTTCCCTTGCTCTTTTTGTGAGGTGATGCCTACCTCGTCATAGAGTTACACTGGCCTTCTGTTTGGTTCAGTCTTTACAATAAATTTTATGGTTACTTTTGAAACTCCTGTAGCTTTATGAACTTATTCTGTAGTTTCACCTTATTTTCATATGTATACACAATTTTAGTAAGAATGCAAGTTTTTAAAACATTATAACAAAATCAGTCATATGATATTCATATGGAGGATATATTGAAATTGCAATTGTCCTTGTAAATCTTTCCCACCATTATGAATGTAATACTGGAGGAACAACGTGCACTACGAGTTTCTTGTGTTTTGGCCTAATTATTAATTTTAACTTTTTTCACTTGCAAAGTAATAGAAGTATACTATGACTCTATGTTAATTTAGGATAATGCAGCTTTGCTGCTCATTCAGCTAAACAAGAAATCAACCTTAACAAGAAATGTTGGCAGGATGTGTCTTTTTTGTTGCAGTTTTCATGGAAGGAGAACATTGTCAAACGTTACACTCCATGAAAGAAATTCAGAATGTATTAGATGGGAAAAGCTCACATGTAAAACAAGTTTTAAAGTCCTAATCTGTATGAGTGGGTGATGCTTGATCCTGAAAATTATAGGAGGTTAAAATAGAGGTGGTATTGTGTTACTAATAGCAAGAGACCTGGAGAATGCCAGTGTTGTCCATCCTGGCTGGCAAAGAGAGATTGGTTTGGATTGAAGAGGAAGACTCAGGTCTTTGTTAATATTTTATGGGATTACAACCACAGCAAGATACTGAAATATCTGGCAGGACTTTGTTCTGCCTGTAACCAGCAGCTCAAAAGAAGAGAAATCCAGAAATCTACTTGGAGGCAATTAGACCGATAACTGTGTGGTATAGCTGCATAAGGATGATTACTAAGTTGTGTCAGTGGGCACTGTGATCCATGTTCTAAGCATACAGGAGTAAAATGAGAGAGTGAGATGGACACCTTTTAAAAATTCTTTCAAAAGTTAGGAGGACACTGGGAAGGATGTTTGTAACAACAAAAGTGTAATGAGCATGGTAAGAAAAGGAGTGGTTAGAAAAGCTAACTTTGCAAACACTGACAGGGAAAAAGACTTCTAAGGACTTGTGGTGTTGATTGTGACTGGCAAGTTAAAATGTTGAGAAGAGAGTATTGGGTCTAAGATTTGGCAAGAAGGTTGGTGGAAACTGGTGTGAATCACTTCAGTGTGGTCAATATGTAAGACTGTGGTTTGGAAAGTGTGAGAGGAAATTCTAGGCAATAATTTTGCCTTTGTTCACTGATCTTAGATGTGAAATAGAGAGATGAGATGGAGCAGTTCTGGGAAAGGGAAGTGGGGTCAAGTGTTAAAATCCTATAACACAAACAAGAAGGTGAAAATTATAAAAACTGAAATTAAATATACATTTTCAACTATGTACTCCCTTCATCCTTACTAAATCTGTAAGGGTTTTACAATTTAATCTCATTCCTCTTTGGAGCATCTTCCATCAAAACATAATCACAGTATTCTTTTCTTATTACTTTAGCATAACACAACATCTATTCCCAGGGCAGCTAAACCCCATGTGCCATTTAAGAAATCATTGTAAAGAAAGGGTGTCTTTGTGTGAGATAATTTTCATGGAAAGAAAACATTAGATATGTGACATCCTGAGGTCTCTGAGAATTCTGACATCTTCAGCAAGTGGCAGACACAATATTCAAGTGCCTGTAATTGACCAATGCAGCACTTGACACCTGACACAGAGTTGACTGCATGACCTGCAAGGTTAGATGGGTAGGTAGTACATGGAATCCTTATTTAAAGCTTTCTCTAGGAACTGGAATGACTGTGACATGAGGCTAAATCACAGATAACTGATTTCTTTAAAGATATGTCCAGAAATCTAACCCTCTAGAAAGGTCTGTATTGTGTACAGTATTACACATTAACTTCAAGATGTGCCTTGCTTTTGTTCAGAGTATTGTGTGATTAGATTTTCTTTTAAGTTTCAAATGCATGATTGGAATTGTATTTCACAGCTACATCTTGCTGCATGGATGAATGACAAGATGGGTTGAACCTTAGTCTTTTTTTTTTTCTTTCCCTCCATTTTTCCTTCTGGATTGAGATGATGCATTGCTATACAGAATGCCTCCCTGAGTGCTACTCTGCAGTTATAACATGAAATAGAACTGCTAATAGAAGTATGAGAAATTAGAGGGAGAAAAAATGTATTACTTCATCATCTCCGTGAACCTGACAGTACATCAGGGTCCTAAATTGCTCAGGAAAGAGCAGTTCTTCTGAAAGGATTAGATATGATGCAATGAATTGTATAAAAATGAGTGAACACAGCTTTTATAGCTTAAAATTGTAGGAAACCTGTATCTAATTTTAATACAGGAAAAAATAGCTTGGATCAGCTTTATGGATAACCCTGGTATTTCATTAGCATGTTCACCCATAGTTCTTTTACACGTTATGTTGACAGTATTTGAATTTCTGAGAACTCTAACATTACAAAATGTTATTAGTTTCTTCCCTTTTTACCAGGAAATATTTCTAAGCTGGCATTCAGACCACCGACTGTAAACTTTTAGAATTGTACCACGTATACCAAAACCTTAAATAACCTCAAATATTTTAATTCTTTGGAAGTTTCCATTTCAACCAATAATTTTGCTCAAGATTTGCTCCTTTGAAGTTGTGTCTTCTTGAGTCATTAAAGTATGAATTTGTGAAGACTACTTAAAATTATTTTTTTCCCCAGGCCTATAATTCACCATGCTAAAACTGGTACCTATCTTCATAAACTCTAACTGTTCCCTGTATTTTATGCCTCAGATTTTGTTCTAGTCCACACAGGTCAGCAGCATCTGTCTAGGGATCTCTTGAGGGTATGACAAATTAAAGTTGGTTCATTTAACTTGATTTCTTTAACTTGCTGAAATTTCCTTATCATTTTGGGAGTCAGTACTAATCTACATTTCCTTTGATCTTGCTTTTAATTTACAGTAGAATTGAAATCAGAATAAGACTAATTTTAATACTTACTTTTTAAGAGAGCAAAAAGACTTTTACAGCTCTAGCTACTCTAATTTTCTTTTTGTGATGTTTTTCAGTTAAAGTTCAAGCTTCATTTTCATGTAAATCCAAACCTCCAAATTTCATTATCATTATTAAAGGCTGTTTATTCAGTTTCTGAAAAAAAAAATGTCTCATTGCTGTCACCATAATATGAATGATCAAAGAAGAGTAATTGTAGCATTTCTTTTAGGAATCCTGCCCTCAGTAAGCCCATAGGATTTGTTTACCCTCTCTTACCAACCAACATTTGTACCCATATGTTGAGATGGCAGCATGCCTCCCTCATGATGTACTATGCCAGTTTCAATGGGATATAGATGCCAAACAATATTTAAATAAGGAACTAGCATAATGCTGAAAATACCATCTGTTCTGTAAAATTTTTCTTACTCTGTGACAGGATCACCGTACTGAACTTCCATGTGTTAATCACATTTTTGATACACAATAATGAAATTTGAATAGCTGAAATGTCTGAGCATCCATGATACCTACAGATTTATCAGGAATTATGGAAGCTTTACGTGGTATGTTTGGAAGCCATTTTTAAAAACATGGGACGTCAAGATGTGTTGCTGAGTATATTTCATCCGTGAAGCAGCTCATGCATGATAGTGGCTGTGTCATGCATAAATAAGCCTTCAAAGCTAAGTATTTACTACTATCATACCCCTTCTCATGAGCAAATCTACAGAGACCAGTATGTGGAAAACTTCTATAATGATTCTTTCAGTGAGTTCAGATGTGTCAGCTTGAGGAGCAAGGTCTGTTCTCTCTGGATTCCTTACTTATGGATTGCATTAATCTTAAATTTGTCGGGTGACTAAGGCTCAATTCCAGTGCAAACTACTGATTAGAAATCTTCCTAATCAATCAGCCAATTGATTTGAAGTCTCCATTTCTCACTTCTCTGTTAAGGTATCCAACCATTTCCATTTATTTGGCTAAGTTAATGAACAAATTATTGTTTTACTGTGTTGTAATTCTATTTGACAATATCTGAAAAAATTGCAGGTTTCCTAACAAACAAGTATTGTTGTGTGTGTATGTATAAAGAATGAACATGAATACAGCAATATGGCATTTTCTAGAAAATACTGACTTGTGTGAACGCTGACAGCTGTCTGTATTAAAACAGGTTGTACGTGATTGATCCCAAACTGAAAATAGCTGCTCTGAAAAATGCATGTTTCTTTTAAAGAGCATTGTGTCAAAGAACATTTCTTCTAATTTTTTTAGGTGTGAGAGACATAGGTCAACTTTGTTTCAGAAAGGGCAGAAAGGTAATTGGTCGAATATAGTTTTGCATGAAGTTCAGTGGTATTTTTTATAACTATGAATCCCATTGAAAAAGCAGGTTTCTGAGGGACCTATTATATTATTCCTGCTGAGTTTAATGAATGGTATTATTCAATATACCTTTCTCAGAATTGTTTTTGGAAATATTAAAATATGGTGTATAATATTGCTAGAATTAATTAGTTTTAGTACGTATTTTAAATTATGTCTTATGAGCCAAAAATTATAAAATCAGATTAAATTTTAATCAAGCATATTTTAATGCATCTTTTCTGTTCCACGTAAATGAATTCTATGTTCTCTGTTTTCAGTATGAAAGAGTCCATTATTTACATTTGTTTTTATCCGGCTTCCTTCTTGTTTGCTAAATTTTATTACTAGATGTTCATCCAGGAAAACAAGTTTGTGTTTGCATTTGCATTCACATTAAGTTTTCAAGTATCCAGGGTCTGGAATACTTTTTACTCCACAGAGGTAGATTAGGAAATTTTTTTGGTGTGGAGTTTTGTTTTGTTCAGTTTTCACTGAGGCCTAGACAGTAAAACAAATGAAGAGGGAAGGTCTCATGAGACATTATAGATATCACTAAAAACATTTTTGTGTTCCACTGTTCCAAATTTTTACCTCCTATATCTTCCTTCCAATAGAAAGGTGTAGGAAGGCAGTAATATTGGACAGGATAGCACTCTCACTCTGTCCTGCTTCTCTGTGTGTTTTGAAAGCACTCAGTGAGTTTCTTGCTTCATCATTTTCCACAAAACCATGAGTTTTTCTATGTTGAAGGCTGTGTATATGTTTTTAATATTAATTTACATATGTATATTAAAAACATTTAAAAATGAAAGGAATTGTGACTCCTACCTACAAAGCAGGATATCTAAGTGCCACATAATAATTTTCATGTGGGAGAAGAGATAGTCCTTCTCGAGTGGAAGTAAATGTGTGAGATTTACACTGTTGTACACTTAAGATTCCCAGTCTAGTCCATCCAGATCTCCCTGTAAGGTCTCTCTACTCTCAAAGGAGCCTGCAGCTCTTCCTAATTGAGTATTGTTGGCAAACTTAATTAATGTACATTTGATTCTTGTGTCTAGTTCATTTATAAAATCATTAAAGAGCACTGGGCCTAAAATCAGGCCTGGGAATCCCCACTGGTACTGACTGCCAGCCTGATGTAACCTCATTTATTCTCACTCTTTGAGCCAGACCTCTCAGAAGTCGGTCACTTGCCTGGGCGACCTGGAGCCAGTTGCCTGAGGACCATGAGCAGATGGCTTTTGAATGTGTCCAAGGATGAAGACTCCACAGCCTCCCTGTGCTCTTTTCCATTTCTTGGCATCTCTCGCAGTGAATGAGTGTTCCCTGATGTTTAGTTTGCACACACTGCCTCTTGTTCTGTTACTGGGCACCACTGAAAAGAGCCTGGTTCCATCTGCTTTGCACCTTCCTTTGTAAAGGTGTTTGTAAAGACTGATGAGATTCCACCTCTTCAAGCCCCTTTTCTCCAGGCTAAACATTCCCGCCTCTCTGGTTTTCCTCACAGGAGAGATGCTTCAGTCCCTTTATAGTCTTAGTGGCCCTTTGCTGAACTTTCTCCAATATGACCTTTCTCATACTGGGGAGTTCAGAACAGTACTCTAGAACAGCCATAAAAGGTTTTGAAAACCTGCCTAGTTGGCTTGAGTGCTTGGTAAAAATAAATCTAAAATTTAGAATTAGAACAATTGGTTTTTTTCCAATTTTTTTGGCTGTTCTGTTTTCATGTACCAGTATAAAGGTAACAGGGACTGTTACAGTTGTCTGTGCAATATGCAAATACCCATCAGCTTTCATTCTGCAAACCCACATACCTTGCTAGCAGGGAATTACTATTTAAAGAGAGGAAGCAAAAGAAGTTTAAAAACAGCAAAATTTAAATTAAAATATAAATTAAGGAAATATCTTAGTTCATGGCTATATTAAGCTACCAAGTAATTGATAATTTTTCTCTTTGCTCACTGAGTTTCTCTGTGTAATGAAAAGTTATTTTCTTTTTTTTTTATTATAGATCACTGTTTATCTGGGGATTTTACTTTGTTCAGGATTAATCCTTTATAAAGTATTAATTCCGATGGACTGTGCTGTAAAATCAAGACCACAGAGATGCTTCATGGTTATTTTTTTAAACTGGATTACTCCCATATCAAGTATTTGGAATTTGTATTTAGAAGCAGGTATCAGCCTTATAAGTAATATTTGCTTCCCCAGCATAATGAAGCCCACTTAAATAAATACCTGATATAAAAATAATCCTGTTAAAACTGAACAAATGAACTCTACACCAGTCTCTCAGAGTTCTAGAGGACCCTGACTGGTAAATACTTGATTAATGAATAATCCTTTTAAATGAATAAAATTTGTGTGCCAAATGGAGAAGTAAATTGCAATCATGGTAAGACTTGTTATAGGAAAGTTACAGATGAATAAGTCTGGACTGATAATTGATGAGAAAGCATGATGACATTCTCTTTTCTTTGATAACAATAAGCCTTTATAAGCATAGTTTCAATTACTTTTTTTTCAAAAATATATTTAAAGGATTTATATCCATCTCATGTAATATTGGAAATATTCATGAGAAAAAAGTGGACATAAATGTATGGTAGTAAAGCACTAATATGTTAAAATGAATGTTTTCTTCTTTCCATTTCCTTGCATCAGACTTTGAAAAAATACCTTTTTTGTTTTACGTCATCCTAAAAAAATTATCCTAGCAGTTAACCTTTTACCCAATATAGGTCACACAAAGTTAGATCATTTAGATTGAAATTCTTTAGAGAGACAGAGATGTTCTAATGAAAATTAAAAATCTTGTTTGCTCATTCAAGGACATATTACACTGTTTTTCTGTACTTTCAGAATTTAGTCTTTTTCCTATCAAAAGCAAAAGCAGAATATGTATTTTTAAAAAGTCTATTTCATATATATGAATGAGTCCATGAAAAAGCTAATGAGTTGTTAGTTGTGAAAGCTCATTAAAACAGATCAAATCAAAATAAACTAATAAACAAAGAGCCTGTGCCAGTAAGAACATATGACAGTAAATAGCTTTTGCCTCAATACTCCTACTGGTGTCTGGATGACAGCATTCCTCACAGTTGTTCACAGAAAGGAACCGAATGAATTCAGCCAAAATGAATAAAACATAATGCTGTGGTCAGGTTGTGTTTGGTAAAGGAAGTGAGAAGGGATGAGAAGGTTTTGCATGCCTTCAGACTATCTGCGAGTTCCTTTATTCAGGAAGCAATTAGACTATCAGCCTCTGGAAATCTAGAGCTAGCAAGGGCCCATGTGACTCCAGATTTAAGAACAGAAAAAAAAGGTTAAAGCTTTAGTTGCATCTTCCTTTTGTTTCTTGGCTGCATTGGAATGACCATATTGTCCTTTCCTGAAGACCAGTTTTAAGATTTAAAATCATTAGTCTCTTTTACATATGCAAAGGTCTTAAGAGATAATATCTGAATGAGTGGAAAGGTGGATTTGCATAATGATGTAAGACTGGCACTTGATTTACTTTTAAAGGTGCCTTCATTAATAGGGCTTTTGAAAGTAGAAGAAAGTGCAAAGAAAAGTGGTTTTATCTGCAAGGAAGTGATCAAAATATGCTCTGTGTTGAGATAGAAATGCTTATAGTTAGGCTTATTAAAATTATAATTTTAACACTTGATTAATTTTTTCTTCTCCCATAGAGATTTTCCTTTCTTTAATTTTTTGAAAATTGTTTCTACTTTACTCTTTTATTTTTTTCTAAACAAACAACATTTTTTACAGGATCGATAGAGCATAACTGCAGCCCTATCTTCATGAGTTTGTTAATACAAAAACTCATAAGAGTTTGAGAATAAGCTGCCTCCAAGGTAAGTTGGAGTTTAAGAGTGATTTGATTTTTGTAAACAAAGTAGTATAGATTTGAAGTCTGAAGGTCATCATAACTAAATGGAAATTATGCAAAAGGCCTAATTTCTGCCATCTGTACATGGGAGCGGAAAAGGACATTTCTACAACTCTGGCTAAAAATAACTGTCTTCTTGGCTGGAGGAAATTTGCCACTGGTTGATTGATGGACTTAATAAATTTTTGCTGGTTCTTACAGTTTTCATCTCAACTTTTCTTCTATTTGGATTATTTGATGTCACCAAATTAGTGCATGACTGTAAACCAGGATGGTTTGGTTTACTATATATATTTTATACTGTTTGTTTTGTGAAAGAAGAAAACACAAGGAAATTAATTCTGATTGTGCCTAGGAATAATGGAAAAAATATTTTCTTATTAATTTCCATTTCACTTCTGGAATAATTTGGACTAAATTTGGGATTATCACAAATTTTCACCTGTCCATTTTGATACCTGCTGTTTGAACCTGATACAAGATCAGTATAGTATGCCAGATATTTGTTACATTGTTATTATTTACAGGACTAAGTGTATTCACAAGCCTAGTAACTAGAACTGGAATTTTTAAGAGAGCTTAAAGAAATAGTGATACTTATAACCTTGAGCTGCTTCTGAAAATCTTATCGTAAGTGAATTGACTTAGTAATCTTCAATACTCCTGTTGAAATTCTCTTTTCATTCACTACTGACAAAGGCAGGTTTAGAAGCTAATATTAATTTATCTGGTTAATGGAGGATGGCATTGTCAAAAGCTTGTCCCATCAGGTATAAACTTTTGCTACAATTCGGAAGTTCACTTGAAAGTGTTCTAGTTGTCATACTCATTTAGCAAGAAATTCAGTGGCTATTAATACATTAACTAAGCCTGCTGAAACTATTTTATTGTAATCTTTACATGCAGAACTGTTCTGACTTTGTCTACTCACTCGTTGTGTACAGTCATTGAGACTACTGCCTTTTGGCTTTTTAAGTTTATTCTGTAGGTCTGTATTGTTTGTTTTGTCAGTGGAGAATTTTACTGACTTTATTCACATTTTGAGTGCTGACCAAAAAATCAGAGATCATAGAAAATGGTGCTGAAAGGGATCTGAAGACATCCTGTTAAGAGGAACCAAAGGAGATTTAAATCGGTGCAAATTATTCCTGGCAGGTATCTTTCTGGCCTGTTCTGAAAGTTCTGTATTGATGGAGATTCTCCAGCTAACAGATTCCATTACTCTTCCAGTCCTTCCCCATCTTCATCACTAGAAGTGCTTTCTGATTTTTATCTCACTCTCCCTTGTACTACTTTAAGATTATTTGGTGTCTTGTTCCTAGTGAACAAATGTGCACAGATCTGTTCGACTTTCCTATGATTTTTTAATGTATTTTTATATCATAATCTACACCTTGACCTGACTTCTGTGGAAAAGACATTACCAAATCAGTCAGTCATTCCCCACAGACCATGAGAAAGCCTCAGCCCCTGGAAATCTAGGTCAGCATTTAGGAGGAAACATCCATGGCTGAGAAACTCACTTTGGCTTTTTTTTATAGATTCTTGAGCTGTCTGAAAGAATTCCCTTTGGTTCATTTCTGGTGGCCTAACCAACCTGCTGATATTTAAACATTTCCTACATAAATGAGACTTATGACTAGGGATCATCTAGTAGAGTTTCAAACACTTGTGTGCTGTAAGTCAGTGTAACCTCTAAGACAGATCTCACTGCAAGCCTGCAATTGCAACATAAATGATGCAATTGCATTTGCTCCAAGGATTAGGCATCCCTCCCTTGCTGCTTCCATTGTTTTTTTACTGCTATATCCTAGGTCACCAATCAGTCTGACTGTGTAAATTATGGTTTTTGAAATAAAGTTTTAAAATTAAGTCATTTTGAAACAGCATGGTTTGAGGGATCCATGATACTTCAGAACTGTTGTAATTTTAATTTCCTGAAAATCTGAATAAAGACATTTCCACATAAAAATTATGGCTTAATCTTAAATTTAACATGTCAGTAATGGAAGTTTACAGGATTTCAGAACTTTTAATTGTTTCACAAGTAAGCAATGGAAATTCTGGTAAACTGCACCAGAATATTCTGCACATTATCATTTAATATGTTTCAAACACCATGGACTGCTGTAAATATGCTGCCTGCATTTCCAGATGCAAGGAAGGTGCTGTGATAGCAAGAGCGACCGTAAAATGGTTAAAAATCTTGAGAAGGTCAGCTAACTGTGGTATTGGAATTCAGTTCTGTGATGGAAGATCAAAGAATTCAGAGAAGTGTACTCATCCTATTTACGTGAGTAGTAGGCCAAACAAACTTACTTTTTCCTTCTGAAAATCAAATTGAGAGAGTGATAACAAAGCAGATCTGTGGTTAAGGCAGGAACATGAATCAACTAACAGGAAGAGTCAAGTGTGATGACTGTTAACTCTTTGGTGCCAGAATTTGACAATACTTGTTTGTCAACAGCTATGTTATATCAGACAGTCTACAAGTCTTATGTCAGTTTTTATGCATTTTTTCCCAACACAAAGAAAATTAAATTTGGTATTATGCCTGAAGTGACTCAGAAATTGAAATGACACTGAAGGCTGTAGTGTTAAAACTAATTCTCATTTCTTCAGTGTGATATTTCTGTGCTGTCACTCCTATTTTTTTTTTAAACAATATCAGCTACTATTTATACACTTAGAATTTCTGGCCAGATTACTGTGGAAGGTTGTGGTATCCACATGTACAAAATAGTATGATAATGTTCTATTCTTTTTGGAACAAATTTGTTACACAGATTGTCAGATGAGTCATTTTGTTCATGTCAGATATCTGAAAATAATGGAAAGATGCCAAAGTAAAAGCCCAGTAATCCATGCACTGGTGTAATGGAGCAAATGAAATGCAAAGCTCTTGTACAGGTCCAATTTCAGTACCAAATGCTTACCTGTCAGTCAGCAAAATTGTCCCTGAATAAAAATGAGCCCTTCTGAGAGGGAAAGGATTTTAATATACATCAAATTCTTTGAATCTCTTGTGAGGTAGAAGTTGTTTTGAAGAAGAAATGCTGAAAGGGAAATCTTAGTTCAAGCTAGTTCAAATCACACATGTATTGCTGACTATGAGAGGTCTGGTTTATCCTTATTGTTTGGTGTCTCTAGCTCCTTGGATGGATGGGTGATTTCCCTTAGGCCATGGCAAATCTGGCCAATCACTGTTTTTAAAGTTTTAGACAGGCAACATGCAGACTTAAGGAGGCATCTGTGTTTAGTCTGTGAAAGACCTGATTAAAACTTTAATTCATGAAATGTCAACATAAGAAATATCTTTGCATATATCACAGTTATGATTTGCCATGGCTGAAATATTTTTGAAGTGCTATGCAGCTGTGTGTGCTTCTACCTTTAAAGTGACCTTTGAGAGAACATGTTTTGCTACTGAGATGTCCTCCTGCGGCCCAAAACATGAAATATTAAACATGGTATTTATCTTACGTAGCTTCAGAGATGAGGCTGCCACAGCTCTACATGATCTTGCTTTATGGAGTCCCGATTTCCTTCACATTTCAATAGTGTGTCCCAGCAGTGCTTTTCTGTGCTGAGGGTGCGAGAGGCTAACTGGAGTCAATATAGCCATTGACAGTCAGTCAGGACTACTTCTCTAAAAGTTAATGTATTGAGAATGAGCCAGCACTTCAGGAATGAAAGGAAAATGAAATGAAATGAAATGTGCAGTAAGAAAAGTGATAATAAATAAATTGAACAAAGCTGTGTATACTTTTGGGTTATGACTACTTGAAGTGGAGATTAAAAGCTCTGAACTGATGCATGGAAACAAAGAGGACAATACTGAATTCATTTTAATCCTCTGGTTTAAGTGAGTGTGCCTTCACTTCTGGGTCTAGAAATAATCATACTTGTATCAATCTATATTGTGTGACTTTTGTAAGCTGTGAAAATAGTATTTTTCACTGAATCGTCACTTATTATTGTTCATTTGTGGCCAATAACATAGAAAAATGTCGCAGCCACAATGTCAGAAGAATAGGGACAATTTGATGTTTTCTTTTGATGCTGTTTGTTGATACCTAGACCACTGCAGCTTGATTGCCTAACATTAAACCTATAATAACAGTGCAATCATAGCAGTATCATCATGAATGTCGTTACAATAGAAACAACATTTACACGGCTTCAGAATGGTAATTATCAAAGTTTTTGTCATGAAGCGCTTATTTGCTAGCATTGATCTGCCCCGGTCAGTTGTTAGCTCTTCTCATCTGAGGTGTATTGATTGTATAATCAGTAGATAGAGGCTGCGGGCAGATGAAATTCAGTGTTGTTGGGCAAATTATTGTCTGCTTGCCTGTTGACCTGGACCCTGCTGGTTGCACCTTAGACAGTGGTGGGATTATTACTCATTTCAGTGACCCTACTCTGACAGAGAGCTCCATATTATTATAAAAGATAAATGGCATCCTTCTTTACTGTGGATATGGTTGAATGCAGGTGTCAGTGTGTAGTGAAACCGAAAATCTCGTGAAGCAGTGTTCCTTGACTTTCCTTCAGTTTTTTTTCCTTTTAAAATATTAGTAAAGATATTGTAGAGCTGCCACACATTTCAGATCATATATGACATCCATTTATAGCTATAGGATGTGTAAGCACAGTGGTTTTTGTTGGTCATTCAAGAATTCTTCTTACCAGGCTATAAGATACTGATAAAATTCAAACACAGCTTTTGCCATCTGGTAACAAGGAGGACCAAACTAATCACTATATCTAAATATATACTTTTAAAACTCAGGCCAATAGACTACTCCTGTGATGAGTAGTGTTCCAAACTACTCTCTCTTTTTATCTATAGCATCACTATGAAGAAACTGAGTAATAATGTAAGTAAATGTGTATGAGAGATAGTAGTCAGGAAAATGTATATCAATGTATAGTTCAATAAAAGTAAACCTCCTATGTAAAATTCATATTGGAACTTTTACAGCAGTAAAGGTTATTAGTGTACAGGGTAATTAGGAAGGAGATTTGCAGTATTGTTATTAGCAGAGGGAAAGCCCTCCTGACTCACATGACAAGAGTTGATGTAGAAACCATGAATACTTTTACACCCCTCAGCAAAGCTACTTGTGCTTGGCTAATGTACTGTGCTCTCTGGTGGTGACTGTACCATTGTATTGTAAAGGTCAGTCATTACCTGTGCATTATATTTAAGCCACCTGCTCACAGCAAGTAATTGTATTTGGATGACCAGCAGTTTCATATTAATTGCCGAGTCCTGCTGAAGCCATGATAAGAATACAGAGCACTTACACAGCAATTTGCAACTTCAAAAGTGCTGTAAAAACATAAGCTAATTATTGTTATGCTGAAAAATCTATAGATGGTTCCATATAGCTTTGAACATACAATTTTGACCTTAATTTAATTGCAAGAAACAATGGATCTACCTTTAAAAAAGAAGAATGCAAATGGTTCGCTGGAAGTGCACAATGATGGTATTACTGTAACTTCTAAAATAATTCTCAAGGAAGGGGGTCTTTGCAAAGCACCATTATATTTAAACCAGATGAAATAACAATTTTGCAAATATGAGGAAAAATCCTCAAGTGAAATTGACATTTCTTGCTCTGTACATGTGTATAAGTACAACTGTATAATGAACAGAGAAGGTAAATAATATAGCCAGATGAGAAATAAAGCAAAATGAAGAAGAAGGGACAATAAGCGCTTCTGTGAAAGGATGGCTTGTCTACTAAAGAGAAAATACATACTTCAGAAACCATGTTGAAATAGATTTCAACTGTGGCATGAAGTGAAGATGGTAAATATGGTCATTCACACATAGAGGTTTATATTTTGGTTGGCATTTTCAATAAACATATAGGTCTTTCAAGAAATAAAATCATACATTATTTGCAAGAGCAATAATAGCAGTTGCTGGCTTATTAGGGAAAATTAAGTTTACTTTTTCAAGATCTGGCTATTATAAACCTTTATATGAGAAAAAGCCAACCAGTTCTTAGCTGGAAACTTAGTGGACTAATTAGAAGAGAGGATAACAGTTTTATGAATCTGTTAATCCTCTTGGAATGTTGTTGTCTTCTGCAGCATATTCCTATAACTCTTCTGCCAGATTTTCATATTCTGTGACTGAAGGCATATTTTAATACAGTAGTAGAGCTCTGTCACATTGGCTCAGACTTCCATGAAAACAAGGTTGTTTTGTGAGAAGGAGTTTTGAGATTCTGTAAAATCATGAGATACTAAAGGTAAAATGTGAGAGAGAAATGATTGAAACTGTTGAAGGATTCAAGAGGAAGAGATGATGACTCAAGAGCATCAAGTATTCCAGGAGTACTGGAGGTTTCCTGCCACACTTGATGCTTCCATGGCTGGTGAAGTTTCAACAGGTGTCTGAGAAAGGGTGGTAACATATTAATTCATATAATGTAGTTTCTAACACCTGATTATGTATTATATGTATTAGCCAATACATAACTGATTTGTGCTTTTAGTTGTTTATATACTGCTTGCAGTTCTTTTATAGACAGTAAAATTTGCCTGAACAAAATGATCCAGAAAGGGAGATTTCCAGGCATCCCATGTGTAAAGTCAGTGGTGGTGGCACTGTGTGTTCAGTAATGTCGAGTCTTGGGGTCTGCTGGACTTGACCACCAATTGCTACCCTGGAAGGCAAATAGCCAAACCCCTGATGTTTTGATTCTTACTTATTTGGTCTTCAAATTGAGATCTGGTCTTTGTGGTTTTATGAAGACAGCTTTGGAACATGGCAAAACATTTTTATTTTTCACAGGAATCATCAGAGTCCAAAGTAGCATGAGTTAGTTGTGTTCAGTACAAAACTACAACTGTTTTTGTCTCATTTTTGTCAGGAGGTGGAAATCCTCTCACAAGGTATTTTCCAAGAATTGGGAACATGGAAAAGTTACAGTATTTTAATTAAATATTTTAGAGTCTTCTATAATCTCATACAGATTAACTCATCTAAATTACATTGATTTCAATATGTTTCTCAGCTATTTTGGGATTTCAAGGTTGAAATCTGTGTGGAGAGGTCTTATTTGCAAACCTGGCAGGCTCTTCAGATACAATTCTCTTTGGGGAAAAAAAAATATCTTCACATGGTGATTCTTGTTGCAAAGGAATTTTTAATCTCTTGCATTTTGGAAAGGCTGATTAAATATTTTCACTCTGAAAAAACATTAAGGATATAGTATCAAAAGATATAACTAGAATGTTTGCTTGAGGCAAACCATAAAAATATGAAAAAGCTGCTTTTTCAATATCACAAGAGTGACATGAAGCAAGTCTTCTTTACTGTATTATTTTTCTTCTCTGTGTGGGAATAAATGTCACATTTCTTAAGCAACGCAACAAAATATTTTCACAGGTTGGTTGATATACTGAATGATCTCATCGGAAAATTCTCTTAGCAAAGAGTATAAGAATGAAGCTGATCACCTCTTCATTACTAGGAAAGTATTAGGAAACTCAATATTCTCTAGAGATGTGTGCTAGCATGAAATAAATTCTGGAGTTCACATATCTCCTTTTGAATATTAAAACTTGCAACTCTAATCTCCTCTTCTCAATTTTATTTATCTGATTTTTATAACATGAATATATTTAACAAAATATCAATGAGGTCATAATTATTAAGTCTTCTTTAGTTCTGAATTTCATCATTTGACTTTTTCAGATTCTCCTGCAAAGCAACAGTTTTTTCTATTTCAGGCTTTAGTGAAAAAGTACTGTAACTGTTGAATGAATAATTTAATTTAATTTCTTTTTCCTCCACATTTGAAATTTAATTTTATATTAAAATTAACTGGCCCAGTGATTTCATCCTGTAACTGCCTGTTTGTTTCACTTAAAGCAAGAGCAGGGCTGAACAGGATGCAACTTTCACAATAGCTTTCATTTGCTCTGAATAAGGTTTAGAATGAAGCTCATAGTTCTCTATGTAAATCTAGTATATCTGGGATAAAAACAATCAAAAATAATCAGATGACATGCTGATTTATATTGCTCAAAGTTTTCTTACCTTTCTTGTACTGTAAAAATTTCATCTAGACTAATTATAACAAAGTTCTGAATTTGTTTAACTAGCTCTTTTTCTACTAGTTTCCACTAGTTCTTACTGGGTAATTTATCCAAAATAAAATTATTTATAATGTCGCTTTTACATGAACATGATGAGTCTCAAGAAAATTAAAGGGGAAAAAAATGTGGTGGTTAGAGTAGGATGAAAAATGTCTTCAGCTTCAGTTTTGCATTTTGTTGGCAACAGAGAGATGTATCAATTAAAAAATTACTGAAGTGAGTTGTTCATATTGGTCTATTACATTATTTTTAAGGGATGTAAAGTAAGTAGAGCATTCTCTCATATTTTGATGGAGTACATAGTCAAATATTTTGATTTCAAAAGTCTATTTAAAGGTTTTAGGTTTGACAAGATGTAAGTCACATAACTAATCTCTTGATAGTACTGATGCAGGGGGGAAAAAAGCCCTCAAATCCTCTCAGAGTACTTCTGGAATTTTTGTAAGCATTAATTGTATGCCTTTTGACATATTCCTGAGTTCTGCTGTATTTTTAACTCAGACATATTGTCTTGCAAAGATATCTTTAGCTGTGGCTATTGCAGCTCATTACATTACTAAATCAAGATTTTTGTAGCCCTGTGACGTGACAGAAAATTAAATCTGCTCTGGATAGTCAGTTGAACAGATTGAATTAGACAACCATTATTTGATTAACTATTAAACTACTACAAAATGGGTCGGGGGAGGCAATTGATTGGGTTTTACTGGTGGCTTTTGTGGGTCTTTTGTTGGTATGGGATGTTTTTCCCTACTTAGAAATTATTCCACCTGTACTGCATTCTAAGCACCTTATCCCAAGAAAAGGCAATTCATAAATAAAAAGAATCTTTAAAAGGCATAATGATAAGACAACCCAGATCTCCTAGGAGCTTGCTGAGCTGCATTTTTTGGAGATTGGGAATGCATTTTAGGAAATGCTTGGTTTTGTCTTACAGTCTTCTCTTGTGATTTATTTTCTTTAGCCAACACTGAAAAGAAGGTACTGGTCTGCGTGGACCTTTGGTCTGACCCCGAGTGACCACTAGGTCAGAGAGAACTTGAAGCAGTTATGATGAAAGTTTGCAAAATATGATGGTGGCTACTTTGCTGTATTTTTCCCAGTATTTTCTTTTTAATCAATTTAATTTCTTGTGATATGATGTAAAGGTGAAACACATGCACCATATGAATCTTAGGAGTTTCCTTCTGTTACAATTTATTAATGCTAGAAGAATGTGGTGTGTAAAAGCTCTGTAGTTATAAAAAGGCACAGATACTTTACAGGTGTAAATAGCAGTGTTATTTATACTCAGGCTTGGTTTATGAGCTTAAGCATTCAAAGAGAGAATAAGCAGGAGGGCAATAATATGCTGGAATATAAGCTGTCTACTTTAATATCTGATGGTAGTAAATGACATACTTTTCTTGTTTATGGGGTTTTTTTAATTGGTTTGGGGTTTTTTTGTTTTTGCTTTTGCTTTTTTTGTTTTGTTTCGGTTTGGTTTTTTGGGTGGGGGTTTGGTTTGGCTTTTTTAGTATTTTTTTGGGTTTTTCTTTTGTTTTGTGTACGTTTGTGTTGTTTTGGTTTTTTGTCTGTGAACATTGATTGTTTACTTTCCCTGTGATCCTTTGGATGCTTTGGCTAGATGGGCCATGCTTGGTTTTGATGTACTTCAACAGCCTCAAATTGATCATTGCATTTATTTCTACTGTGAAACAGATTAGTTTTATCTGATTTTGGGAAAATTCATTAGTATTTGGGAAGGTATTTGTCAGATAAAAAAACTTCGTAAAGCATTTCAAAATTATAGCTGAAATGTGAGCTGTAAAGTATTTCATGAGTATTTCTTGCTCTCTTTCATTTTCTTACATAAGATGGACCCAAAAACTAAATCTTGTCTAACAGAAGTAGTTTTGTAACTGTTTTTACTGTTTTACTGAGGTTTTTATTGGTGTGACAGAAAAAAAAAAAGGACAATGGCAGCAGTCCATCTGACCTATAAATACAATGTCGCCAATGGCACTATTCTAAAGCCTTTTAAATATAGCTAAAGCATTTCTTTATGTTACCCTGTAATCAAGACTTTTACTATTATTACAAGTTGATTATTTTTATGAATTCCAACTTAAAGGTTTTCTAGGAGAATCACTGTCAAGTTGAAACATTTCAGCTTTACTCATCTTTTCACCTATTAGTACATCACACCGACTGAAAGCTGAAGGATCATTTTCCCTCTTGCCCATGACTGCTCTAATCCTTCCTATAATTCCAGAGAGCACCACTGGAAAAGCTCTTTATTGTGTACTAGAGCAGTGACCTGCACACCAGAAAGAGTCAAAGCTCTGGGAGTGGCTGACAGGACCTGGTCGAGACTCCGAGATTCCGAGTTAGGCTAAATTGATAGACTGTTTGGATCTACAGACTGTTTTACATGAGGTTGTAGGAAAGGAGAGAATCCTAGATAACACATCTATTGATAGAAGAGATAAAAGCTGCTCAAACAAAGCTGGGAAAACAAGGTGCTGGGCTTGTTTGATTTTCAGTGAATTTATTTCAGTGCACAGAGAAGGAGATTGAAGTACAATGAAGTAAGGAGAGGTCAGAGGCATGGGAAGAAGTTGCAATATTCTGCAAGTCTGTAAAACTCAATTGTTGACAAAATGAGGATTTTTTTTCAATATACAGAACTTAATTGTATGGAATAATCTTTAAGAGCTG
Source organism: Bombycilla garrulus (assembly GCA_013400315.1). Taxonomy (NCBI): domain Eukaryota; kingdom Metazoa; phylum Chordata; class Aves; order Passeriformes; family Bombycillidae; genus Bombycilla; species Bombycilla garrulus. The sequence continues at coordinate 346,630 of VXBU01014508.1, forward strand.
AGGTTACAAATACGGAAGCGCTTGAGAGGAAAGTGACTGGTGGAGGGTTGTACAGTTCCTGTGACTGATTTTAAACTGAAAGAGCACACCAGTTCTTCTAAATGGTGTTCAGCAATGCATATGGTATCTTAGAAAAATAGACAGGAGAATGTTATAGCAGTCATAAGATGGACAATTTAGTTAAAAGACTAATATAAAAGGTGAATTGCAGTGATGAAAATGAACTAATGTAGAATAATGTTTTACAAGAGCCTTTAATAAAAATTCTTGCTTTTTTTCATGTGTGATTATGCAAATCCTCCTCCTGAAAATTCTACATTTTATGGAAATAGAGAGAGCGTATACTTGCAAAAATCTGATATAGCCAAGTACATTTTCAGAAAAATGATAAAAGAAGTTCCATGCAGGTGGCACTGTAAATCTGCCATGCAATGACTTCGCATGTCATTTGTGAGTCTGGATGTGATTGGAGAGCTCAATGCTGCTGGGAGTTTTGTTGTTATTGTAGATCCTGCCTTCTCTTTTGTCAGAATCCCTAGCATTTTTTCTCTCTGTGTCTGAATGTGATAGCTAACAGACGTCATCATGCTGTCGCTGGGTCAGCAAGATCTGATGCTGTTTGAGACTTGTTTACTGTAAGTCTGTCATAGAAGAGCTGATTATAGCAAATAATCTCATTCATTCAGTTCAGATTAAATGGGGAGATAAAAGTATTTTGGTTCCTAAGTAATTGATTTAAACATGCAAACTTGAGTAAACAGAGCTATTTAATGAAGTCAGCTGTGACTTGAGACTAAAGGAGAGAGTTGTAGAATTTTTCTAGGATAAATTTGCAAAATCAGTTTGTAGCACACATCAGATGGAAAGAGGAAGAATTTTATGCATTTTTCAGAACAATGGTACTGAATATGAGGACAAAAAACCCAGTGGAATAACTAATGTAATGATAGATTTCAGGTCAAAATCTTCACCAGACTGTTATTCAGTGACCTTCCTTATTCAGACCGGATGCGCTCCATCACTGAACTCTTAAAAGAAGTGAGTCATGGAGTTGGAGGCTGATGAGTATTTTAAACTGGAGAATTGCAGGCCCATTAGCCAGTTTGTCATGATGTAAAAAGGAGGTGATTGGTTTTCATAGTGAGGGGAATTAGTATCAGAATCCACCAGAGAGGAATACTCTGAATACACTGTCATGAGTGGGAACTCATGGTGCTGAATGACTAGTTGATAAATAAATACAAAGGAACATTCATGGAAAATACATCTCATAGTGTGTAAATGCATTGTTGGGCTCAGGAACAGGTAAAACTGACATGAAGAAAACATCAGCAGATGCTTGGAAAGAGCAAGCAATACTAGGAATCAGATTACTGTTCTGCATGATAGACCTGTTTCTTAAGTACTTCATAGAGTCTCTGTCTCATTCTCTCATCTCAGAAGGGGCATAAGAAAATGAGGAGAGACACAGAGAAGAAAAATGTTGGTGACTGGATAACAGAAGAGTTTCCATATCATGGAATAGTTGGAGTTAGGATCTTTGAAAAGAACTGAAAGGTGGGGGGTTATGTAGGAATGTAAATAATGAATGAGGAGAAGATGAAGCACATTTGGTTTTTGTAAATCAAGAATAGGGAGATATCCCTAATAAAGCCAGCAGGCAACACAGAATTTATTAACGTAATATATTTTTTAAGCCTGAAACTGTGTATTGATTCAAAATGTAATGGGCAGTTCCATAGAAGAAAAGTCCATCCAGAACAGCCATTTAAAGATGTGACTACAACCCCAGTTTAATTGCAATTTTGACCTGGTGTATGAGTGATACCAGTGTGTACTTGTTACTCTCTCAAACTAGATAGTCTAGATGAGTCTCTGGTCTGACTGAGTCCAGATATTCTTCTGTATATTTTATACATTATATATTGTTTAAGCAGCGGTCTGGAACGACTTGAAAGACTTCATGCCGTCTATAAAGCCTGTATTTTATATAACAATTTATATAACATTTGTTTAGTGTGGGGTATTTTTCTTCCTAGAAACAAGTTCCTTTGATAAGATTTAAAATTTATTATCTCTCAATTTCATTGCATATCCGTTTGTTCTTCTATTACTAGAAATGATGAATAGAAACTTATGATGTTATCTATATAATTAATTGTTTCTCTCATCTCTCAAATATACACTCTGAGTGGTTTTGCTCTCTCCATGAGAGTTTTTTGTGATTTTGATATTATTATTGCACTATCTTAACCTCTTATAATTATTTTAATTTAATGTTTACAAATACAAACTTCAGAAAAGGAAACCTTTAAAATATGACTAGGATAGTTAACCTTGATCAAAGACAAAAGAAGCTAGAACAACAAATATGCAATATTAAAATGGATGTGAGAAGGACCTTTGAAATCATACTACATTAAGAATACATGGGTCAGATGAAATTATTTATGTTCCTGAAATCAAAGTAGATCACCAAGATCTCAGCCAGAGCACTGTATGAATTTTATTGTGCCTATATTTTGTATAGGAAAATGAAAACTCATTTTTAGACTGCAGTCTTCTCAATAGGAATGTATCAGTAGAGGGGGAATAGGGGAGCTTGTGTAAATAAGAAGCTGCCCTGCACATACCAAACTGGGTATGTGAAGAGTGTTAAAAAGTTAGAACAGTCTTTTGACCAGGCATTTTCTTGAAACAGGACATGAGGAATCACTTGGTTTGTTTTTTATAATTTTGCTGCCATCGTAACTAAGTAACAATAGGACAATGACAATATTAAGTCATGTCAAAAGAGCCCAGACCCTGAAGTTTTTGCTTCAGCCTGTCCATGTCTTGGCTGCAACCAAGCATATCCATTTTGAAGATATGAAGATAATTTTTAATAATGTTTCTCAGTGAATCAAGTAGGGCCAAATTCTGCTTCTGATTGCTGTTAAGAATGTGTGAATGCATATGCTCCACCTGTACACTGACATAACAGATTGCACAAGTTGGCCTTATAGACTGTATTTTGTTTGGCATACAAAGCATCTAGTAATCTACAAAGTAATTTCTAATATTTGCTTATGCAAGCTACATTGAAGCTTTTTTTAAATGGATCCAGATGTGCTGCTCTGTAGAACCATCTTGCCATTGAGCTGGGGGAGCTCTGTGTCTGTCTTTGACTGTGTCCTACACTGAAAGTCAGCCGTGGGCACCTTTTGTCACTACAGTATCAGGCTTTGCATGATGAAGTTTAGGACCTTGTTCCTCAGCTTATCACCTACACATGGCATTCCTCTGCTCTTAGCAAATGAATGAATTCTACTGACTAGCCCACCACTTATTAGGTGCCATATACGGGTCTGGGTTTCGGTGTTGCAGAGACAGTCTGGTTGTGAAGCAAAACAAAATTTAAGCCTTTTAGAATTTTTTTCCTTTTTTAAATTTTGCTCTTTTATTGAGAGTTAAAGTATTTACAAAATTTAGTGTTCAAAAGCTGAGAAATTACACAATTCTGTTTGCTTGTTACCTATCATCTTAGCACTTCAATTTTATGTACTGAAGTACTATTTTTATTTATCTACATATATATTATGGTTTTTACCACAGGACTCCTTTCTCATTCAGTGTACATAGTAACAGAGATCAGTGAATGAGCAGCTATTCATGTTTTCTGTTATTCTTATTGGCCAATATGTGACCCACATGTGGTGTTCACATTCAATCATTACATTGAATTCAAAACTATTAATTTCTCCATAGGCTTTCTTTCCATTGTAGCTATCATTAGCATCTGAATGCCTCACAAACCGTAATTAATTAATTTTCACAAAGCCCCTGTGAGGTGAGATGACATTATTAAAAGAGGAATGAGCCACAGAGAAAAGTGCCAGCCTATATTTTGAATGCCCAAGTTGACATGTGTAAGGTGTGTTTTTTTAAACTACTTAGCATTCCACAACACTTTATTTGGTCTTTGTCTAGCTTCCTCTTACTTAACTATGAGTGCCACGCAACTTTGCAAATCAGGCCACAAATAGGTATTTATGAATAGCAGTTATTTGTTATGAAGGAGAAAATGAAGTAATGTAATCTGTCAACTGTCAAATCATGCAGACATTGATACCATCCAGTGTTCAAAAAAGACATCTAGATACTTTAAGGTTCCACTTTCTCATTATAGCTTTCTTCATCAATAACTACACAGCACTGAGCTACTTCAGAAAGAGATCCCGTGGGCGCAGACCCTTGATGAGTCCCCGGGGCATAAATAAGTTCCGCAGTGTTGTGATATGTTAGAAGCCTAACAATTCTGGCTTTCCAACATGGAAAAGAAAACACTGATTAATTAACAGCATGAAAATGGTATGTGTTTACCTGATAAATACCAACAGTTTCTCAAAGGCAGAAGCTAAGCTAGCCACTTCTGGCTGCTAGAAATGTGTGAAATGGAAAGGCTCAGTGCAATGGAAATAGTTACACAGATCTTTTGTTTCTTTCCCATACCAGTCTTCTGATGCCTCTTACTCCTTTCCTCACAGATACCGAGAAGGTCATGCAAAGAATTGTAGGCTGCTGGCAGTTTTGGGTAGTGGGAAAAGGTGAAGATATTCTCTGATGTCTCCTACCGAAAGCCCAGCAGAACAAGTGCAGTTGACTGCACCCACTGAGTTGATGAGTAACTGGCAGGATTTATTGACCTTAACTTTCTGTGCAGTTCTTGTTAGAGTCTAATATTATGTATTTTTAGGGTATTCTGTAGACAATGGATATGTTTTATAATGTATAATAAAAGCATCTTAATGCATTATCTCTTGTTAAACTTGTAACATCAAGATGTTACTCTTTAGCAGATTTGTTTCCTGCAAGAGACTTCACGATGAATGATCAAGACATTTTTTGATTGTCACTTGCATTTATCTATGCCTTAGGTTATGGGGTTTGGGGTGTTTTAAGTTGGGTGTGCTGGGAATCTACCACTCAAAGTTTAGTCTGTGTAGTTGACATTTTTTGGAGGCACTGTTGGATGTTGCCTCTACCCACACCCCAGGCTTTGTCCTTATTAGAGTGCATTTAATGTTTCTGGACAGACAAGTGTTTCTGACAGCTCAGAGCCTGTAGCCTTGTTGTCGCAAAAGAGTCTTGACTGACAACAAAGGGGTATACAGCATGACACCTACCTGTTGGGCCCCTTCAGGAGCAGCAAGGAGAGAAGCCTTGCAAAGCTGCAGAAGCACTTTGCACAGGCAGTCCTTACTGAGTGTTTCTGATGTTCCCAGTAGAGGATTTATTTATGGTAATTGTTTGCTGTCTGATTGTCTCAGATTGTCATTTCAGACAGCTTTGCAGATACTGAAGTAGGTTTACCTAATGTGTAATTCTCGTTTCATGTTCATCTAGTCTCAGCATCCACAGACAAGAATTTTACTTTATTGGGAAGTAGTAACTAATGACAGCATAAACTCTAACAAATATTTATATTTTCTAGAGCTGGTGTCTTGATTTGATTTTTTTAACAATTCAGGGAATTTAGATGGTTATATTAATTTAATTTTGATTGAAGATACAGATCTCTATCTCCTTGTTGCTTTAAATGTCATGTAACTCTCAGGCTGCTATTTAGTCCTTTAAATGGATGCCTGAAGGACACCAGGTTATCCAAAGCATGACAATCAACGGATACACTGCTTACCTCATATATCTTGAATTCACTGCTCTGAGGGTCTCTGTGATTTTCTGGGAGATTGACAACCCCTTCCAAACAGACACTGATGGTTCAGTCAGTTGAGTTTATTGTTTGCGATTTGCTCCTTCAGGAATTTATTAATGAGTACTACACCTTTAATTACATTCTTTGGTTACCTGTATCCTTCTGCTTTTTGTAAAATATCAGATAAGGTAGCTCAATTAATACCTGATAATTTAGAAGAAATTTAACAACAAAAATCAGCCTAGTTTTTCTTTCTCAGGTCTTTGTAAAGCACTTGTTGATCACAGCCTCTGATAAAGTGTATCTACAGTTCAAGAAAATTTCTCAAAGAGGGGAAGATGTGTATAATTAAAATTTTAAATTGCATTTCCTGACAACATGAATATTTGTGTTCTGGCATAAGAAAATATTCAGAAGCAAATTAGATTACTGGACAGAGCTGTTTGCTATTAGCAGGCAGAACATTTAAAACAAAGAGGAATGTACAGAGGCGTCTAAAGTAAAAGTTACGAGTGGGTGGTGAGAGGACTTTTGGATGAGGTCTTTCTGATTCTAAGAAAAGCAGTGACTCAAATTTAATAAAAGCACTGTACTATAGCTAAAATATTTTTTTAAATCTTATTTTAGCTTCCTGACATGTAATATTTATATATAGTTGTAGCAGTTAAACTCATTTTAATGGATGAATTTTTATGTAAAAGTAAAAAAAGATGTTCTTTGCTGCAAGCAGCAGGTGTGTTTTTAATCTTTAATAGGTCACCTTCCTCAGTGCAAGCAGGCAAGCTGTTATTGATCAAAGAGGTTTTGTTGGGTAGCTCTCAGATTATTGAGTGACAAACTTTATTGGATTTGACTTAACAGAAGTCAGAAGACAGCTGAAGCATAAGAGCTTGCACTACCATCAGAGTCATTTTACGACAGCCAGGGAGCAAAGCTCAGAGATGGATACTGAGCTCTTTGCTGGCCCTTGGAGATTAACTGAACAGCCTTCGTACCAATTCCCAAGCCTGTCAGCAGAACCAATTAGATTTTCAACCAGTAGACAAGAAGGGTGGCACTTGGGGACCTTTTTGCTTTAGGTCAAAGGCTTTTCAGACTGCTATGAGATGACATTGATGATGACACGTTGAGCATTGGTTGGTTTTAAGACAAGTTAAATTAGCAGTCTTGAAATGATTCCAACTGTCTCCTGACTTCTCACTGTTGCCATATTCAGTGGATCCTGTCAGGAGCAGGTTGATGACTTAATAGTCTTTCTTGAGTGGATTTGAGCACTTTGGCTGTGTGTTTATGTGTAGTTGTCATGCTTAAAATATTCATATAAAGGTTTGAAATATTTATTTGAAGGAGCCTTCTGCAGAGTTCAGCAATACAGCTCTCAGTGATTCTACCTGCCTTTCCCCTCTCTCTCTTTTTGCTGCTCTAAGCAGTATTTGCTAAAAAATGCCTTTAACTATGTTTGATCTGTATGAAGTGACATTGTTTCTTGTGGCTATTGATAACATAAAGCACTTAGGAAATACAAGAATTTATCCAGCGTTTGATTTCCAAAGCCCTGCATGGCAAGTTCCAGTCCCACCTGTACAAACATTACAATGGTTTGAGACCATTTCAGATTAGGAAAGGTGTATTCAGCTTGTGCAGTCTTGTAAACATTTTGTACTCTTTGATTCTGATTCAAATGGATTATGATAGATGTGGAAAAAGGGGAAGAAGAGAAAGGGACAGGAATTAAGATGAAGTCTGCCATAATTAAACAGCCTTAGGCTATTGAAGCAAGAGAGCAGGATATCATGATGAGGCTGTTCTTTTAAAACTATGTGATACTTTCAAGGCATTTCCCTCTAGCGGATTGATTGCTACTCTGTTGTGAAAGGAGCTAAAGAAATAAAAGTGAAGTAAGTAGTTGACTTTAAATTTGTACCTTAATGTAAACAAAATCCCAGCTGTTACTAGAATAAATTGAAGCTGTCAACATGTAGGTGTTAAAATTAGCATGTGTGTAACCTTTGATATGTGTTAATATTAAATACTCAGTATTTTAAAGGAATGGCTAGAATATGTCCTTCTGAATGCCTAAGGTTAAGCTTCTACAGCTAAACCCATGTTCATTCACCAGATTGAATACTTACCCTGTATTTAGATCTTGATGTCAAGCATTCAGTTAAAAATATTGGTGCTATTTATTTGAATTTTATTTTCTCAACTACTGTTTTCTCTCAGTAAGAATTCTTCATCTTTTTAAAGGATGATGATTAAAAAAAAATAGAAGAGAAATGAGTAGTCACCTGGAGCTTTTAGCCTTTATTCTAATAACCACAAGCAGTATAACACAGAGGAGATTGACTGCCATTTAGAGTATATCAACTAATATTCCAGGCAACAGTTTTATTATTTTTAGGAAATATTTCATCATAGCTGCAAAAAGTGATCATACCCAGAAACAAACAAAGGATATCTATCTAACATGGTAAAATCAGATTTTAGGTGCTGCATGTTTCTGAGTGATAACTTTTACAATTAGAATCATCCTTATTTTTCCTGATAGTCAAAACATTTTATGCCATGCTCTTAAAGAATTAATCACAGATTTGATGTGACCATAGTCAGAGGCAGCCAGCCTGTGATGAGTAAAGTTTTGAAGATCAGTGACTTGCAGAATGGTTGTGGCACCTGCCTTAGTTCTCCTGTTTTATAGGTGTAAATAAGTTATAAATCTCTAAAACCAAAGGTGATATTGGGATCATTTTTCTAATAAGCAGTAAGACTTCTATTTGTGCAAGGTACTTTCCAGTTTAGTGGATAAGTAATGAATATTACTAAGAAAAGTAAAATTATTTATTGGAGATTTTGGCCACTGGAGAAAGAGCAAGGAATAATCTGCTGAATTGCTTTGGTCCCTTCCATAAAATATGTGAAAGAGTTATTTCTGGAGGCTGGATATAATATGCATTCCCTCCCATGCCATTTTAAGAGAAGCCTGCTATTTTTAATAGAAGTATTGATTTTTAGGAAAGGAGATGCTGCACTTTGGATCAATTCACTATTTATATGAAGCCAGAATATTGAGCATAAATAAGAAAATTGTACATATGTAATATTTTATAAGCACTGTTGTCTCCAAATGATGAAGAAAAATGTGAGACCAGAACACTAAACTGACTGAATCAATGCCACCTGTCAGGGACAGTGCTAAAAGCCGTGGGCTATTCTCTGTTTTAATTTGGAGTTCTGCTTTCTGGACCTTGCTGCTTTCCAGTGTGTTAACATTTTCATGGAACTTTTATGGCCAGTGAGTTCAGCTCCCTGTTTAAATTTCTAAGACTGAGAATTTCCTGAGTTTTGTTTGAAGAAACTCAAAGCATCTCCAAAAATGCTAATGAAATTTTCAATGAATACAAGCCACCAAAATAATTGGCAGTTACTCTCTCATGACTGACAAATTTATATTTGATATTTTTGTCGTTTTTTTGTTAATTTCAGCTGTCAGCCAATAAATCTTTTAAAAACTTTGTTTTTCCAATTAGGAGCCTCTGTTACCAGGGTTTTTTTCCCCATGTAAGTTATTGTACATTCTCAATGGGCTCCCTTCTCACCTTCTGTTTTATAACCAAAATTATTAGGTCTCCATTTTGTTCTTCTTTAAACAGGTCTTTATTAACTTTCATAATTGGTTTTGAAACCTCTTGAAGTGAAGACCTCAGCACTTAGAACAATATTTACTAGCAGCCATATTAGCCAGGAAGGAAGTGTATTGCCTTTTCGCAGGCACAAATAGGAATACATTAACCCTCTGAAGAACTGAGTCTCCCACCACAGAAGTATTCACAGAGTTCTTTTTCTCCTGAGTGTGTGAGTTTACATTTATTTTGGTAGTATGAGCAACAAACTTCATGCACCCAGATTATCCAGAAATGCAGACCACATTGTACCATTGAACTGTCTTTGTGATTACCCCTGACATCAACTTGTATGTTACCTGCAAATTATATCTGTAATGATGTCACGTTTCCAGACGAAGATGTTAAATGACATCAAGTCAAAAATATACCACCCCAGAATCTCAAGAAAAAGATGTATTCTCAATATGGTAACTTCCATTTTGAGACCTTCTTTGTTTGGGCCATGCTGAATTTCTGTGAATATGATTTTAGAATCCAAATATTTGTTGCTTTATAAAAGCTTCATCAGCATACCCTTTATCAGATATTAAACTAGCATTGGATAGCATTAATTGTATTGTCCTCCTTTAACTTCTTGCTAATAAAAATCCTGTAATGACCATCCCATTATTGGGCCAATATCATGTTGTCGGAACTACCTGAGTTATTTCATTTGCCATTTGTTGAATACTGATATTGTACTGGTGTTCATCCAGTTTTCTGGAACTTCTCTTTAGTTCTGAGATACATTAAAGATCAGCATTAATTAAGCCAGGAACCAGTAGACTCTCAGCTATGAGTTAGCTGTGTGTATACTGATTGAAAAATATCTGACTGTAGTAGCTGTCATTGGATATCTTCCTGAGATACTGTTGAAAAGGTACTACATCCTCATCACTTGATCAGAGCAGCTTATCCTGTTTTATTTCCTAAATGCAGAAAGTAATTATTTATTGAACTTTTCAACCTCTTCTGCATGATTTGTGATGGATACGATTTATAGATCCTCTGTTGTTCCTGGTCTGTCTTGAAACTCATTTAAATTATCCTTAAATCTTCCAACAATTGATTTCTTTTGTCATCTATTGGCTCCTCACATAAAATTGATACATTTCCTAGCTTCAATATCTTCTTTAAATAATACAATTTTAATCTGTTTTTTAAATTAGTGTAGATTTTTCTTAGATTTGAAAAAATTTGGTTTATGGGCATTAGAAATAAGAATTTTAAACAGATTTCATTTCATGTGACCATTTCTGTGTTTAAATTATTTTCTCATTCTGATTTAGCTTTGAATTAGTTTCACATCATGAAATTGGCCTTTTAAAAATATGAGATCTGTTTTTGAATTTGCGTCGTATGCCATCGTTTTTGTAGTGAATGTGTAGACTCATCATAGCTTGACTTTTAGTTCCACCATCAGTCTCTCTATCTTCAAGATGAGGTTTAATGTGTAACTTCCCAGTGATGACTCTCTTAATGATTCTTCTATTAAGGCATTTTAATATAGTTTTAGGAATTTCATGAACTTTTAGAACTAGCAGTTGCATGTTGTTGACATATGTCACATGAGGTCAATCCCTGCTGAGGAGTGGGAATATTTTCTCTCCTTCACCTTAGAGACAGGAGGTTGTGTGGGTTAGTCACCCTATTCAGCACCATGGCTTGATTGTCTGTTGCACCCAACGCTGAGGAACCCACTTTGATCCATACTGTCTACTATCCATGACTGCTGAGTCAGGATTGTCTGCTTCCAGCTTGGCAGTGATATAGATAATGTTGGGATTTATTTCCAAGAAAAGCCCATACCTCTTATTCATGGCATGTAACTAATCTGAAAAGATTGAGCATAGAACAGCAGTGCAGCAGTATTCTGGAAATCATAGTTTCATCATTGTGGATTTATTCGTAAGCAGGTAACAGGAGTTGGGTGCACACCTGAGCACCATAAAGATACTGAGCAAGCACAATCAGACTGAAACACTGATAACAATGGACCCAGATTTTGCTTTAAGACTATAAACTCTCTGTTCCACCACACAAGTTTAGTTAGATCTGTGAGGCAATCGTTAAAAAGAAACCTCAAAGGAAAAGAAATAATTGTGCTATCAGGAAAACAGAAGTTGGAGATCGTAGTTCTCACTAGCTGTAATTCTTTCACTTGTGATGAATCCTGAGGATGTGTACTTTGAGCCCAGACATTTTGTCTGTTTTAAGTTTTCTTTAATTGTATCAGTTTATGTTATTGGAGGAAAGAGGTCAGGATTAGGAAAGTGATTCTTCCTCTGTATGCGACACATACAGAGGTGAGGCCACACATCAAGTGCTGTGCTCAGTTCTGGGTCCTTCATTACAAGAAAGACATCGAGGAGCTGGAGTGTATCCAGGGAACTCAACGGAGCTGAGGAAGAGTCTAGAGAGTAAGGCCTATGAGCAGCTGAAGGAGTTGGAATTATTTAGCCTGGAGAAGAGGAGCCTCAGAGGTGACCTTACCAGTCTCTACAACTCCATGAAAGGAGGTTGCAGCCAGGTGGGGTTTGGCCGCCTCTCCCAGATAACAGGTGACAGGATGAGAGGAAATGACCTCAAGCTGAGCCGGGGGAGGTTTAGATTGGACATCGGGAAGAATTGCTTCACTGAAAGGGCTGTCAAGCAAGACCGGTGTTGTCCTTCTTTCTTTGACTTCACTTGCAAATATGACCTTTCAACAACTTTTAATCTGCTTTAATGCCTGTGACCAGTAACCAAAGCATGAGTCAACCTCTGTATTCTACTGTTTTTATCACTGTACTACAGTAGCAATCAAGAAGAGAGAACTGACACATTTATGGCCTGTGGCTAAGCAATTAGGAGAATCAGCACTGGATTACATCATTTTAAAGCAGATTTGTTGTGAGTGAACTAAGTTAACTTTCACACCCTGGATATCACAACAGTTTTAATCTTTCAGTAACATCTTGTGTAAAAATTAATCATAAGCTTGGCTGGATTATTTCTGACACCCAGGAAAACACAGTGAAAAGACATTCTTGTGCAGTTTTTTGATACATGAAGGATATGTCATAATTCTTCCCATTTTGCTTCACTGTTTGCACAATTTAATCACAATGGCCCCAGTAAATGACATGTAAGTAAAATTCTCTGCAAATTATTAAAATATCTGTTAATTAAAACCAGATAATGACAACAATGAATTTGGCATCACTTTTCCAATTAAAAAAAACCCCTCATTCCTTAGCTTCAGGAAAATTCATCTTAAAGAGACAGAGTTACATAATGGAAAATTATGTCCCTCATTATGTAGAAATTCTGGTTTATTTTGAAAGTTAAAAGCCCTGGCTTGTGTTTTTTCTTTACTTTTTTTTTTTTTTTAATTTGTGCTGCGTAGCTGTATAAAATGCAGCATAAGTAATTGGCAGAGAAAATTTTGTCGACAGGGAAGTTTTTACCACTGTAAAGGTGATGCATGTCAGCGGAGTGTCCTTTCTGTCACCTCATGTGCTTATATCAGAGACATTACTAATTTGGCAGGCAAAACTCTCCCACATCTATTCTCCTTTGGGGCTGGATGATTGCCCTGAATTCCTGTCTTTGTGAGTTGGCATTAGCATGTACTAAATATTGAGCTTACTCGGTGTTATCTAAGCCTGACAATGCACTGTTAAATCTGTGAGCATAGAGAAATCACTTCTAAGTCGCTATTTTTAATATACATTATACTTTTAATATACATTTTTAATATACATTTTAGATTTCTTTATTTCAATCATGTTTATTAGCATTTCTGAAAAATCGATAAGGTAAATTCAAAGGTTTGTGTATACAATTTTAGTGTATGTAAGCAAAATAACGTGTGTGTATATATATATATATATATATTACATGCATGGATTTTATCTTATTACTTGCAATATGATATGCACATAACTCTGATTAAGATGCTATTTTCTGTTCACTAGTGAAATATGGGCTATATGCCAGAACAACAAGGTACAGTAAAAATCAGTGGGAGATGATTAAGACTAGGATCTTATAGTGGTGCGGCTTTCCATGTGATGTATTGAAAAGCTCTTCACCCTAGCAGATTTTTTTTTTGGCAAGTAGCTTTCTCTGAAATGTTCAGTTAATATCCGAAAACTATCTACAAATAGATAAATCTATGAAATTATCCAGAAACACTTCATTCTGTTTTCACATTAACAGTAATGTAAAGCAGTTGTCCATAACTGAAACAAATGCTAAAAACACCAGCCAAATTGCCATGAAGGACAATAAATTGCTTTTGTCCCCATTTTCCTCCCAAAAAGAGGCAGTCACACTGTTGTACTTGTTTGCTGGAAGAAAGGTAGACTGCCTGTTGGACTTGGGGTAGGCTTCCCTGAGACTGTTTACCAGAAGATAATTACAACCTGTTGACATTGCTTAAAAGCAGATTAAAAATTATGATACAAAATGGTATTAGAGAGCTAGATAGTTCCATATTTGGAGGGAAGCAAGTATACATGGCTTCAGACTGAGAGAGAGAGAGCAGGTTTAGATTAGATGTTAGGAATAAATTCTTTACTGTGAGGGTGGGGAGGCAACAGAACAGGTTGCCCAGAGAAGCTGTGAATGCCCCATTCCTGGAAATGTTCAAGGGCAGGTTGCATGGGGCTCTGAGGAACCTGGTCTAGTGGAAGGTGTCCCTGCCCATGGCGGTGGGCTTGGAAGAAGTTGATTTTTTAAGGTCCCTTGCAGCCCCAACCGTTCTATATTTCTATGATAGCAATATCATAGAAATATCACCTCACATCAGGTGATACAGTGTCATGGGAACTGCCATTTCTTCTCTAGATGGCTGCAAGTAAGTGGTTGAAAATAGCTGTGGAGTGATGTAAGATGTGCTTTGTTTACGCAAAGTTGTCAAATGTGTGGGAAGAGTTTTTCTGTTGAATGCTTGGCGTGAACTTGGAAGATTTATAACAGAAGAAAGTGGGCGGGTGTTGTTTTCCCTGAAAGCAATAGTGAAAGAATAAGTACTAGGAGGTTATTTGTCTGGATAAGATAACAAGGCAGTTTCAGGGTTTAAAGATCATAACTTAAATATATCTGCGTGTGGTGATACTCGCAATGAATAGAGTCCTGCCTCCTGCGGGTAAGGAATATGAGTGCACATCCAAGGTCTGTAGTAGGAGAGGCAAAACACAAAAGAAAATCAGGGAAACAGACTGCACAACAGGCAGCAGCAGGAGGACCTGACAACTAGGAATCGATCTAGTTCTGAGGAATCAGGTTCAAACGCATGGAGCCTACATTACTTTGTAAAGGGAGGATTATGCACTGTGAGATAAAACCATTGCACAGCAGCTCCTCACTTCAGTTCATAACATTCCTCCTCATCTGTGTGCCTTTGCATCAGGCTGGCCATGTATTTGTTCTGAACCAGGGTATTTTGTGAGCTTTCTGCCCTGAGTAATTTTCTTCCTATCCCCTTATTTTTATACCAAGGCGGCTTTAACAAAAGCTGTCTCCTTCAGTGTTGCTGGAGAAGGTTCTCCTTCAATTGTGGCAGTTCACAGTTAAAGTTTAGACAAGCATACCCTGTAAGTGCTGCACAGAGAATAAAACACCAACCTTTATTCTATGACTTTATTTTGTCCTTTTTAATGTCTTTAGTGAAGATATCATTAGGTCATGATTCACTGAAATTCACATAAATTCCTGAATAGGGCTATAAGTTTAGTTTGTCAGGCAGGGGTAATAGTCGAGCTTCTTAAGCAATTGAGTCACCTTTTAGAAAGCTTGATCCACTAATGAAATATGTGAAATATGTTGTATGGTCACTGATGGCTTAAGCAGCATGCAAGGTATTAGCCACAGAAGCGAGCAGGCTGGCAATTTCTGGCAACATCTGGTGGAGCTGTGCTGGAATGAGCAGAAAGGATGTTTCTCCTTACTGTCACAGCTTTATCACTGTTTGCAGGTTTTTTTATCTTATAATTTTCTGTGGATATCAATTGTATCAGTATAATCCAGAGGTATTAGCATATCTACTCATATTCTCTAAAAAGGTCCTACCGTTAAAGTGTCATAAAGAAAACAACAGATATTTCTGGACTGTATAAATCTTATGAATGGCTAATGCAAAATTGCTAAACAGAAAATATACTACATTTTCCTGTGAACAAGCTGCAGCAAAGCCAGCTGAAATCTTTTGGGGCAATATAACTTTTCTGTATTCAACTGTAGTTTAAATAAGGAACAATTAAATTGCCACAGGCTTCCCACTTTAGGAATAATTTCAGAGGTATATAAATTCAATAGCATTGCCTCTTTCTAAAAGTGACAGCCTCTGGAGCTATTTTCCATGCTTGGCCATACCTTCACAAGGACTCTGTCATATCAGGAGGAGAAAGTCATTCCAATTTGGGTAAGACTGATGTATCAGCCCAGAAAGAGAAAATATGTCTTCACAGAGGATTACATTCAAGTAAGTTTCTGGAATCGGGGGGGTTTTAAGACAGGGATTGTAAGGAATGTCTAGAGAATGGCTAGCTAATGTCAGATCACTAAATTCTGTTAAATTTGTAAAGACTGAAGTTATGCTTCTTTTACTCAATACACAAAATCCTTCCACAGCAAACTTGGGAGGGAGCCTGCACAGAATCCACATCAACACTAAAAATATATTAATTGCTGTATTGGATTGTATTGGATTCTGTTAGGTTAAATGCATACTTTTCCAAAGCTTTTGAGTAGTTTTGCTGTATCTGAAAACTAAGCTGCTGAAAAGTTACAAATCCCCAAGCCTCATCTTTATCTCAGTCAAAAACTGATAACCAACAACATTAAGCAACTTGAGTACAAGACAAAATTTCAGGTATTTCTAACTTACATCACCTGATACTTTCTATTATTCTCTGAATTGCCTTTCTTAGACTTTGTGTGTCTCTGTGGAAATGTCAGTACTTTTGTTATGTCGAATGATATATCCACTTACTCTTGCAGTGATTCTGTTGTGGCTGTAGTCTAACTAATACCTCCCCAAAGAAATCAGCTCTTATCTGCCTTCTCTCTGGAACTTGGTGAAGATATCTTAGTCTGTAGGAAATAAGGTTAGAAGGGAGCTCCAGAGGTCATCTAATCTATCCCCATTACCTCAATATCACCTTCAGGGAATATGGCAATGGCATCTACTCCTCTTTTGTATTGTAATTCTTCTCTGCTTCATGACTTACTGTTGACAGAAACAGCATTTTTTGAAAAACACAGGTGTTATTTTTCCTGGAACAACTTCTCTCTTTTGTTGGAGGAAAAAATCAAAAATGTTTCTTGTTATCTGTCTATGGCACAAAAGATTTCTAGATCATTTATTAACATGACCAGTCTAGTCTCCTCTCAGTATTTCTGAAGAAGAGCAAACTAAACAGGGGGAAAGCCCTAAATGTAAAATTCAGGATTTTTTCATCAAAGTGTTCTAAATAGAAATGTGCAAGAATGGCACAGATGGATTTCTCTATAAAAAAATGTTAGGTTTGGTGCATTTTCTGGTTTGGAAGGCAAAGATTTCTGTTTGATTTTATGTCAAAAAGTCTCCCACCTTTACTCAGAAATTAAATTTTATAAAAAAAATAAAGACTAGAATAATTCTATCTTTGAGAATATATAAATAAAATATTTTCTTTGGTTGAATTCCTTTAGTTTTAGTTGGTTTCCGTTCTTTAGATTGTCAGTATGTGATACATTTAGACTGGAATGTTTCATAATGCCATAATTTGAAAAATAACCAAAGGTTGACAGAGACTTTAAAGTTTAAAGACCTTTGGTATGCTGTAGAAGTTGAATAAAATGCTATTTCCTAATGGCTCTTCCTGATAATAATTTGTCAAAATCACTTGTCATGTCTGCTGAGATACAGGTCTTGATTTCTATATCTATTTGATTGTCTTACACCAGGTGAGTGTAACTGGACATACCTTCCTTTTGATTTTGAGTTTTGTTGGGTAGCCATTCAAAAAGAAATACCTAGATTTATGTGTATCAAGATATAGGCAGCTAGGAGTTGATATTTCTGAAAATTTAGATCTTAAACAGAAGATGCAAAACTGATTTGGTATGAAGAAGCAAATTTTTTGTTCTCAAATAATTTTGAATATGATATATTACACATTCTCAATATAATTTTGAATGTACTTTTCTTCTGTCCTTACCTTCATAGTTTCAGACTTGAAAGGATTGTTAAGATCATTGACAGTCTATCTAAAAAGAGATAAACATCCACGCAGCTTTGAAAACCTGATCCTATAGAGCCAGGGTGTATCACTCTCTCATCTCCTCTCTGATCTATTGAAATACCACCCTTCAGTGAACCTGAAGTAAGGATATTGTAATTCTTCAGACATTCCTGGAAAATTAATTTGATCCACAATCCATAATGTGCTTTTGTTTGAAAATTGGCAAAAGAAATTAATTTTAGTAATTGTATCAAGAAGGTGTCATTGACCTCTCTTTCTAGATTAATCTGAAACGAGTATATCACAACTCAATAGACTTCTTATAATAGCTGAATGTTTTTGTTGCCCACTGAGAATCACAGAGCATGAAAATTGCATGTTTTATTTTGCTAGTGTTTTGAATTAGAAGTTGATGGCCTTCCTTTTGAAGTATTTAAAATATTATCTTGCTATAATTCTATATTCAGTAAGATTGAATGAGAAGGTTGTGTGGTGTCACTTTATACAATTGCCTTTTAATTTCTTATTTCTTTCTTGGCAAGTAAATACAATTTCTAAATGTAATTGGTGTAATTATATGCACTGAACAACTTTATGTTGAGCTTCATGTTATATCGCATTTTCCATTTATATAGTTGATTTTAATTGTAAATTGCAGTCTTTAAAAGTCACTGCTTGTTTCCTTCTCTCATTGAAGAGGTTGACTGTTGTTGAACTCAGCTGTATCTCCTAATTTAGTAAAAAAAACATTCTTTTCTACACTGGTGTTCTTTTATCTATTTTGTATTAGAAGGAATGAACTTTTTTAGCATTCACATCTCTGAAAAGGTAACTTAATCAACATTTTGCACGTATTTCCAATAAATGCACATAATCTTAAGCATGAAATTGCATAACTTTAAAAAAAAGCCTGTCCTGAAGTTAGGAAAAAAAGCCCAAACAGTGATACTTCTGATGTTTCTCTAATAATTGAGGTACAGTCTTGTAAACAGTACCTAGGTCCTGAGCAGGGGAGAGAGGTGTGTAATCCCACTAGATCCTAGGCAGATGGAGGGCAGCCTTCGTCAGCTTCTGTCACAGCTGTACAGTAGGGTTGTCTTCCTTTTTCTTTTGGTGTTTTTGTAGCAAATTCTAAAGTAAAACATTATAATGGTCAATATTCATTTGGGATTTTATTTGTTCTCAAATAAGTGTAATTTTTAAAAATTTTATTCTGATCCCTCTCACATATTTTTCTGTGTATTTTTTGTTGTTGCTTTTTTGTTGTTGTTGTTGTTGGGGCTTTCGTTTGTTTTTGTTTGGTTGGTTTTTCTTGCTGAGATTTTTGTGGTGGTGGGGGGTGGGGTTTTGCTTTTTTTTTTTTGTGCTGTAATATCCTTTCATACCCCTGTTATGGAAATTTTGGTCTTTAATGTAAGCTGTTCATCAGTGTGTTCCTCACAGATTTCTACTTCATTTGACATAATGTATAGTTAATTTTTTAATGTTTCAACAAAATTTATATGAACTATTTGTACTCCACTGATTATGACATTTTTATTCTTTTGTAAAATTTTAATAGAACAAAAACTTGGTAAGTGAAAAAACTTTTCCAAGTATACTAATCTAAAACCCTGCTGTTTTAAAATTGTACTTGGTGGAGTCTGTATTTGGTCATATTATCTCCAGCTTCAGGTTTAGAATTTCTGTTAATATTGTTTCATATGACCTCTTCATGTCTTTCCAAAACATACCCTGTATTCTGGAGTGAGGGTGCATTTTTACATCATTAAAATGATATGTGGTTGAAATTTCACATCACTGTTGCTTTTTTAAAAATCTTTGCACAGTGTAGAGATACTAATTCAGATACTATTGTCCTCCAGGATCTGGGTATCTACTGTGACCATTCAGAGAAAGGCAAAAAACATACAAAACCCCATTTCCTAGAGTTAGTAAGAACATTTTCTTGCACAAAGAATAAGGGAGATAATCAAACATATAGTCAATATCCCATATTAATAGAGAAGCTTCTGCAGGTAATCCTTTTTAACAGTAAAGTGGGTAAGCAGTGCTGCTGGTGATATTTTGCTGTACAAACTATTGGAAATAAAATCTACTGTGTGTAATACAGAAAAATGACAACACTGTAGGTACTTTTGTGCTGTAGCCTAGTGACAATTTTGGTCGGGGTTAAATGGATTAATTAGGTTCCATTAAAAAAACTAAGTCTGAAATTTCAGCAATTTTGACATACATGTATTTTCATGAACTCTGAATTTTCATACTCTGAATCAGCTTCACAAAATTGTTGAAAAATTATGTGCATAAGCATTTTTAAAATTAATGAAGGCTGTGCCTCTATTTTAGGTCAGTGAGATCAATATGATTGTCTTCAGATTCTTCAGCAATTAGCAGCAGGTGAAGGTTTTCTCTGCCTTTTCTTCCGAAGAGGTTTGTCTGCAGCAAAAGAAATGAGAGACAGCAGAAAAGTGGCAGGAGCAGGTGGAAATACCAGTAATAATTCACTCTAATATAATTTTTCAAGACATTTTATATTGATCACACTTAGGATGTCAAATGCAGATATGTTAAGTTTATTTTATGGCAAATGATAGCACTACTTTAAGATCATTTTCACCTGTAGTTCTGTAGGGTTCTTTGGTCACCATTCGCTTTAGAAAGTGCTACTAGAGGATATATGAAACATACCATCCTAAAATTTCCACAAAGAGTTTGGGGCACAAAAATGATGGTTCCAATTTTCCACTGCATAAATGTTGAGCAGTTTGACTTAAACTAAGTGTAAATATTTTTCTGTCAGGAATTTCCGTGTATTATGAAAATATGTTATTTCTTTACCTGAGTATTGGCTGAAGATCTTATTAACAGAATATGTCTTCCCTACAGTCTGTAATAAAATCCTGTGTCTAAAAGATTTTAAAAGGCTTGAGGGTTTTCTTTTTCTGTTGTTCTCCTGAACTGAAATTTTCTCATTCAGCAACAGCTGATGAATAATGTTCTCCTATGGTGTGTTCCATAGACAATGTCCTTTTTCCAAAATTGCTGCTGCCTCCTATTGCTCTCAATGGGATTGAAGCCACAGTTGCCCTCAGCAAAGATACACTTCTGCAAAATGACTAATGCTTCCTATTGTTTCCAATATGAGTGGAACTTCTCTTAGATAGGATAATTGTTCCTGAAGCAAGCACAGGAAATAACAAAAACCTTCAGCCAGCAATGGTGACTATATCAGAAATGCAGGATCAAGATGTTGGTTTTTAAAATCAGTTTTATGTAATCTAAAATTGCAAATACAGTTATATGAGAATTGTACGAAGTTGCAGGATTGGTAAAACTAAAATGTTGTAGGAGGTGTAGCTGAGTCCAATAATACATTTATTTCTGACGTTTTCTTGGATTTATAATTTTTTTTTAAATTTGTTTTCAGTATACGGGCATGTACTGTTTTTTACCTTTCATCATTATTTTACCATACCTTTTCCACTCTCTTTCATTTAATATCATACTTTTTGAGGGCGTTATTTGCCAAAAGATTAATAAAGAGAGTGAATGTTCCAGACAGCAAATTAAATGCCAATCCTAATTATTCAGAGATACAAAAAACAAGTCATTATATTCTGCTAACATATATTTACTCATTAAAATTATCATCAAATAAACCCAAATATAGCTCACAGACATCATTTAGATATTATAATTAAAACAAAGTCTTATAAAAATTCTATTATAAATAAAATGAACATAACCCACATTTGTTTATTAGTAGATACTTAATATGTTAGATTGTGTTTTGAGTCAATAATATCTGTAGTTCAGGGATGTTTCTCTCACTGCTGTAAGTCTTAGGGGAGTTATAGGGATTTGAAGGGGTTTTCCCTAATTTAGTAGCTTTTTCTTTCTAAACTTGTTTCAAGATTTAGTGCATACCTGACAAATTTTAAGAACAAAAAGCAAAGTAATCATTCTTTTAAAAAATTAAGGAGTAGTTAACTAACTGCTTTTAAAGGGAGAAAGCGGAATACACATTTTGTATGTATTTATTATTGCTTTCAGATATCTGAAAATAGTGTTTGCTGCTGTTTGATTTCTTGACGTCAAACTGATTCTTGCTGGAGGCAACAGTGCCACTAGAGCGTTTCGACCTTGTTTTCTTCTATTTTGTCCTTTTTCATGCCATTTGGTAATGTAAACAGGGAATACACATATTTTTAAATGACAATTGCAAAACTAAGGCCATGCATTATTTCTGAAGTGAAAAACTGAAGAGTTTATTTTCTTCTACAAGGGTATTTTGCTAGTGAAACTTGTACTGGTTGCTTCAAAGCCTATATAGTAATCTCAAAGGACTATGACATATGATCACAAGAGAAGAAATATAAGAGTTGTAAAAACAAGGAATCAATGTGGAATGCTTCTATTCCCTGTCATTTTCATGAGTGCAACTTAATGGACTTCAGGGAACTCTTACCTGGTTTTTGGTGATGAAAGATCAGAATTATCTCCTGTCTGTTTAATTTCTTTGTTCACACTGGTAGTTTTTGGTATTCTAATAACATAGAAGCATTAAGATCTCATAGCCATAATATAGCTCACCATTTCTAGTTTGTGAGCTGTTCTTGTATAACTGTAAAACAATATCCATAAAATTTGACAATTAATTCATCAAGTATATTTAAATCCTTGGGTTTATAGATTGGAAGGGAAATGGATGGTTGTCCCAAGCCAAGAAGTGTATTGTCTTCTGGGATAATGTAACAATTATGTAACAAGCCCAAAGAAAGAATGAGGGGCCAAAGGGTAGAGCACTGGTTTGTTCTATAATAAAGGCCCTTTCAAAAGAGATTAGAATATTTAGTAATGATAGCATAACTAAATTTAGCAATTTTTCGTGCAACAAAAGAAAGGAAAAATTAATTTGCTAAACTTCAATGGTGAATTCATGCACACCTAAAGAAAGGATAGTGTATTAGGAGGATCATGTCCCAAAATAGCATTTTATTCACAGAATCCAAATTCTACATAGTTAAAAGGATAAGCTGAAGCCAAACAGTTTGTGGTTATTTGTTTGAATTGCAGTAGTTTGTAGACTGTTAAAACTCAGGTGATGAAGTTAGAGATCTAGAGACCCTTGGGTTTCCATTAGTCAGTGGGAAAGGTATCAATTTCTAGAGTAGTTCAGAAAATCTGTCTTAGATTTCTGCTCTGATGAGCCCCTTCTTTCTACATGGATTTTCTAGGAAGCCAAGGCTAAAACCATTGCTACTTAAGTAATGTGGCCAAGTATAGGCTTCAAAACCACTCTAGTACCTGAGCATATAGTAAGAGATATCACTATGAAGAGCATGGAAAAGATAGAGAGAAGGTGAGGCAGAGTCTACCACAAAACCATGAAATGACTGTCTGAAGACAATGTGGAAAGTCTCATATTTATTCTGGAAATAGAATATGGATTCACACCTGGAATTGTGTGAAAACAATGGAATGTGACAAGATCTGCCTTACACAGAGAAGACAATAAGGAAGGCTTGAGGTGCAAGTGACCTGCTTATGGTCACATGGCCAATGTGTAGCAAATTCAAGAATTACACTAGGTTTTCTCCCATTTACAGGTTATATTTGCTGTCCAGCATTTATTTCAATGCAAATTTCTCAAAGACTTAGGATTTACACTTGCTTTATTAAACTGACAGTTTTCTGATGGATCTAGAGTTGTTGTGAACTGCTAAATAGGAGTCATGGAATATGGCTGTATTTTTTTTTTTTTGTAAAACAACAAGATTTGTCATACTCTATCAGAAAGAGCACGTCAAATTCAGTAGTGGCCATTCCTCATGTTGCAGAAATGTGAAAATCTCTTCCAAATTCTGTCCATTCATGCAGTACTTAGTATGAAGACTTTTTCAGAATCTGCAGAAGTCAGTGCATTATGTGATGAGTGATAAAGAATAATCTTATTTAACATGCATAATTATCATCAAAAGATCTCTTTGAACTGGTTTTGATTTCTAATATAATTTATATCATTTATATCATTTTCTGGTGTTTAAAATTTTAAAACTCAGCTGCAGTGTTGGATATAATGCAGTACTTTCACATGTTGTTTTGCTGGAAACATTGCTCTCATGTGTGGAGAGGTGAGGATCTTTTTACTATTCAATGACACTGTATTTTGCTGCATTTTTATTT
>VXBU01014508.1:379781-408122 GCA_013400315.1 Bombycilla garrulus
TTTTTTTTTTTTTGCCCTTGGATATCAGTCTATTCATTGTTTAAAAAGCTTAAGGCTGAATCAAGTTAGGGAATGGTATACAACAAGAGGCAGCCTAGTCTCTGAAGGCCCATTTAAGTCTATTTTTATAAAAAGAATCAAATTCCAGTTTACAGTAAGCATATGCTTCAGTTGACATCTGTTTCTAAGACTTGGATGCTTTGTTTGCATAACAGGCACCAATAAATGGCCTTGTTTTAAGTCTGCTCACTCAGTTGTATTTGGGTTGTTCAGCTGGGGATTTCAGTTGCAGCTGATCCCCTACCACTCATAGCAGATATGAAAGGGAAGAAAAAAAATCTGAAAAACAGAGTCTTATTTATTAATGCAGATTTCAGCATTCTCAATAAACCACTTTCTTTTTGTTAGGTGACTACTAAATGCTTGTTTGCCCAGGTAGAGAAGCGTTTGAAAGTATCAAGTATTAAAGATAATAAAAAGTTTGTTTATTTTGAAATGTTGTATTTAATAACATATGTATGGTTCTCAACTGACAAAGCCTGGTGCATGTAATGCTGGGAATTAAGTGGATGATATGTGTAAGAAATGCATTTGTTATGGCAACATATATTATAGTGATTTTTTTTAAAATTACTTTTGTTTTCTTTAAGTGGCCATGCCGTACTGATGACACTGTCTAAAATAATTTGTAAGCAAAATTTGATTATATCTGCTTTCTTGGGAAAGCAAATTCTGGACTTCTCAAGGGAAAATTCAGAAGTGTATGTGTTACTTCTCTAGCTTGCAGAATATAAACCTTTCTCTGTGAAGTGATGCATTCTGTGGCAATTATATGATATTTCCCTCATATGTATAAGAGTTTAAACACATTTCTATGAAACCTAGGTAATGCCTGTAAAGAGTACAAAAATGTATCAGTAGTATCACAACTCTGTAATTACCTTGCTTAATAACTACTGTAGTTTTTTAAAAGCAATAATATCAGCACTGCTTCCTTGTGAATATTTTGAACTTCCCCCCTAAATTATTGTAAAGTGCTCTCTAGTAGTGTACAGAATATGTAACATATTTCAAGTGGATTTACTTATCAACTTTTTCTAGTGGTACCAACAGCAGTAGTGTGAAATATATCTACTCCATTTACTCTTATCCATTGCACCTACATTCTTTTTCCCTTTAATTTTTATATATGGTAAAAATTTCATTGAAGAGAGATTTTAGATGACAGGACTGTAATTTTAAAACCAATAGAAGAGGTGTAAGCAATTTGAGCTTAGCTGAAGCATAATCTTAGGTTGTCAAGAAGAAACCCATTCTCCCTATGCTAATCAATCAGTATATCAACCAACCAATCATCTCCTCAGCTTAGCATATATCCTAAGGTTTGATATATCTATTAACTGCCCATCATGCAGCTGGTCTTCAGTTGATGAGATTCCCCCTATCTTGGCATTTGGAGGCAGACAACTGAGCTATCAGAGCCTCAGATAAATACTAAAGTGGAGATTTCAATCCTGTTCCTGATAGCAAAAGACAATCCAGGAATATAGAACATATTTTTAGAAAAGAACACATTGAGAATTACATTTTCAACAGTGTGTTACATGTGAAAATTGCATATATTTCATGATCCCTTCTTCCTCCACCCCCTCCCTTCCCAGTTGTAGCGGGAAATTACTCTTATATTGTGACTCCAACTCTTAACAGAAAAAAGAGAACAACAAGAAAGTGCTAAAATTAGTTTTTAACTGCTAATTACTATAATGGTATTATACAACTCCTAAAAAAAAAAAAAGTTGTTTTCCTCATTATTGCAGCATTATTACTCTATTGATGAAGTACTGTATGAAAATAGTATGTCACAACATACTTAAGCCTTAGTGGAAAAGTTTGAATTTCAGAAGATTATATACCTGCCTCTCTATTTGTGAAGTCTGAGCTCAAAACTCATTAAGTAAAAACATAGACTGGGTATTGAAGACTCTACCTGCTAATATGAAAGTTTGGCATAAGATTTAACATAGTGTTTCAAGGTGCAAAGAATGCTTTAGAAATTGATGACCTAGTGTGTTAGCTTTGCCATTCGTAAAAACCTGCCTCAAAATATTAAGTGGCCTAGATTGCATTTTGTGAGAGCTTTCTACTCCCTAGGGAGGATCCCAGGGTCGCCCAAGGGACCACAGTCACCACAGAATGTAATGTAGGACACTAGGGACAGGTCGCCCACTCAAATTGCACTTTCATAAGATGGAGCCTAATTTCTGTGCTGGCATATAACTAAGCAACTTCAGAAGTCAGAGGATATGTGTTCACATAATTAAAAATTTGATCAATTCTCTTCCCTGACCTACCAACAAAAAACATAAGCATATTGTTATGAGGTTAGCTTATAGGCTTCAGCATGCTTTCGTTTAATTAAATTGAGTGTAACGATTTGCTTTGCTTTTGTTCCTTTGTTTCTGAGACTCAAACTACTGGATGTTCTGAAATACATTCTCTCAACACTGAAAAGTGGTGTAAGTCCCTAAGCTACATATCTTAGTCAAAGCACATTGTTCTTGACACAAGAGCACTTCTGTGTCAGAGTGTAGAAAAGTAAGTTTTTATACAGATCTACAGTGGTTTTCAGTGAATTCTTGTAGCACCTATCTGCATTTTTATGCCTTGTAAAATAAAGATGTGGTCAGTTAGGTCATGGTTTATTACAGTAACACAGAAATGTGAAAGTAATCAGGGAAAATATTTCAAGCTACTTTGAAGACTGAATTCTACTCATCACTTTTATATCCTCCTTTACCGTAACCCACTGAAACGCTGATTTCCTGAGAAGGTTACCCTTGGATTTGACTCTACAAAATGATCCAAAGCACTAACATATATTAATATAATAAAGGCTACTTTGTTTCTCAGAAAGACCATACATATTTTAAGTCCAGGGCTGGTTCATTAGCTGGGGTACATAGGCATAATACCAGCTGAAGATCTGGCCCATTTATATTTAGTGGTCATGAAAAGTGCCAGACCAACAGCTGTGGTTCTTGAAACCCCTTCAGGCAAATCCAGCTTTGAACAATGGTATTGTAAGTTCTCTTGTGATGCCCTGTGAATGTATGTCAAACCTCACCCGGAAGGACCTGAAATCTTTGGCCTTTCGGAAAAAATGTAAATGTTTTCTTTTGATTTGCCTTAACTCTTACAGTCTAAATTCATATGGAATGTGGATCCATACAAAGATGAAAAGTCTGGTCATCTTTGTGCAGCATTGTCACTTATTGAACTCGTTACAAATCTTATTCCATTCAAGAGATGTAAACAAGGTTTATTGATGTAGGGAGATTTTGGGCACCTGCTGCAAGATGGTTGTCAGTAGTGTAGACTTTTGAAACTTGCACACTTAGCTCCAGTTGAAATTACTCCAGAAGAAAAAATCAAGGCCTCTTCACTACAGAGACCTAACAAACTTATCTAAGAATGTGAAGGATTCGTGGTCACCATTTGCCAGTACATGAAATTCAGAGTACTAAGATACACTGTCTTGTTAGACAAATGCTGTCCAAAGCCTTCAAATTGAGCTATCCATGCACTTATTATTTCCACTTGTACCTAATTTATATCTCCTGGCTGTACAGAATGGACAGTTTTCTAACAGTCTGGTTAACTATGTGGAATGGTGGAGTTAGATAAAGGAGAAAAATATGAGTCAGAAGCTGCTGGGACCAAAAAGGTGTTGTCTTTGTTTAGTTAATTTGATGGAAAAAACCAAAACAACAAGTCAAAAACCAAACAGAAGAAATACAGGCTCTAGACACTACTTCCGAACACAACCAAGATCACCCAAATAAATTACACTTTATCTTGAGCATTACATAAGGGGGCATAGGACAGTTACACAAACTTCCATGTTCTGCATCAGATACTTGAGGAAGATAAACGGTATTGTAACCCACGTTAATCTACATGTTTTTGCCTTCTCTACCTATGATATATCTCTAAACCCCAAAAACAAACAACTGAATGAATCCAAACCAACCATTAAACCCACAGGGGGGAGAAAAAAACAACCAAAAAAACCTCTCCAACTGATTTCCTCACTTCATCTATAGACGAAGTGAAACTCAGATATTGGAATTGACAAAATAGAGATACAAGGCTGCAGCTGAGATGTGGTTGATTATATCTCTAAGCTATCGTGAATACTGGAAAAAGGCAGTTATTTAATTGAGCTATCCAACTATTTGCCTGGACATGCTTCTTTAAAATCTTCCTTTCTCTATTTAGTTTCTTGTTTGTGAAGTAAATAAATTGTATGCACTCCAGGTTTATTGTTATGTATTTAAATGGTACAGTTCAACTATCATTGAATATTCTTTTTCTATGCTTCTCAGAAGGAGTGCTCATTTAAATCAGATATTATGAAAACCAGATGACTAATCCTAAATTCAGGTGTACTACCACTCAGGCTAGGCAGATTGCTAGTTGATCATGCTAAGATGCTCCCTTATCCATTATTGGATCTGAAAAAGAGGAGGATTAAGAATTATCTGACTTCTCAGTTAATGTGCAAATCATCTAAAAGCTCAGCTTAGAAAGGTCTTAGAAAGCTGAACAGCACTAAAATAATAATAATGTCTTAAGAATTTTTAATAATATAAATGTGCCGTATCACATTTTTAGAGTGAAAATAGAGTTTTGTGGTTTCTATCTCAGATGGTTTTTTATCTCTCTGGTCCTGTTTTTGTAATTATGTATGAATGTCCTAGAACTCTACTTCTAATTAAATTTTTTTTTAATTGCAATTAGAAGTTGTCATTTGGGACAAACTCACACTGTTGGAATTTAATAACAATTATATTACTTTTAGGCAATAGTAGAAAATAATTTGATAAATATCTTTGGAAATGAGCATTAATCTATTTACTTTTAACAAAGCCTAAGGCAGGAAGGAAAAGTATATCTTGGGAAATACATTCGTATAATGGATCTATGATCTTTGCATGGGTTTTGTCTGTAATACATATTTCTAGTATCTTTCTCTGCTCTTGGTTATGGTGAAAAAACCCTTCATTGAAAAGATTGAAACACTATTTTTCTGTATTTTCAGGAGACAGGAGAGTCTGTGAACCAGAAGGCATCTCTTAATGTTCCCTCTTTGCATTTTTAGGCTTGTTCTGCTGTTTGCTGTAGTAATATTTGTTTTACCGTTTTTATCACTCCAATATGTATACTTGCCTTTCAAAATCTGTGAAAAGTATTTAAAAAGGAAAGAAAATGCTAGTATTTCAAAACCCTATTATAATGCATTTTCAAATATGTCAGACACATCTTTGTTAAAATTAAACCAAGGATTGGTTTTGAGCGAATAGCCCTATATCCTTACAGATGCTGTGGATGGATGCATCTAAGCTGCTTATTATATTGATGGGTTTTGCTGCTCTGCAGCAAATGAAAACAGGCAGCTGCTTCCTCCATCAAAGCAAAAAGCAGCCTGAGTTTTTATTAAACGAGTGTTCATTTCTTCTATTGCCAAAATTCTTACACAAAACAAAAGAGCAGTTTTAGCACATTATTGCTTAACTAGACATGAACAACTGACAGCAAGTGATAAGCCTGTCTGCTTTTCACAACTGGTAATCATTTTTGGAATAGATGTTTTAATATAGTTGAATATAAAATTTTGTAATTTACATCTACAATGGTACATAAATTTATAGATCCGGTTTTTTGCAGGAGAATGAAGGCTATAATCACAAAAGGTTTGTTCCAGTGTTGTTTAATTTTTAATAACTATTTGAAAACTAGGTACCCCCTCCCCCCCACACAACACAAATTCATTCATTTGAAAAAGATGTTAAAGACAATCATACCAGTAGATTTGTATAGTTGGCCAATCTTTCTTATGGGAGGGATATGCGTACATTTACTGGTTACTGTATTTCCACATCAGTTCCACCGAGCTTCTTAAGTTTGTGCTCTAAAAGACATTTGCAGATTGCAGACCATCATGTTTCCCTCCTAGTCGTGAATAATAATGAGAGTGAAAGTGAGAGATACAGTGCTGAGGCCATTTTGCCTAGGCTGAAGATCTCAGCCAGTGCTTATACATATTTTTCAATGATCTGAATATCATGAATTCTGCTTTAGATTGGAAGAGAGACAAGAGTTTCTACAAAATATATGTGCATAGGAAAAAAATGTTTCTTTTTATATTCTCTTCTATTTTTTTCTGGTATTCTTGTACCTTTTCAAACTCACTTACAGCATTCCTGCTGTGGAAAAGTAAGCTAGCCATTCTCCCTGCCTCAAATTACTCCTCTTCACTGGACTTAAAAGGTGGTTTGCCATCTGCAAAAGCCAGGTGCAGTAAGGCACGTATATGAGGTGCTACTGTAAAGGCTATTAAATCATTTTCTTCTTTTGCACTGTGTGCATTTATTGCTGAAGTTAGTCACTTGTAAATACTCTTGGGGTAAATTTCGGAATGGAAAGCCTCAGATTAGACAACTGGACTTTCAAAATATGTTGGCTCTTAAAGATGCTGGCATTTGAGGTGGTCAAATGTCCAGAGAGACACAGTACTTATTAGTAGCTGTCCTCCTTTTGAAAATCTGCTCTCAAATTCATTTTTGTAGTAAATAATTTTACAGTTCCAGGCATACCATCTGCAACTAAACTTGCATCGATGACCCTCTTTTTATCTGTATCTGCTGTAGGTGGGTGTAAACTTAAAATTTTGCGTACTGAAAACAGAGTGAAACAACAAGGATTTTCTTCAGTGAGTTTTCTCCTTGCTTAGCAATTTCCTTCATTTCCTCATTTTACTGAAGTGACCAGGTTTGTCTTTGGATTATTATGGAAGTTATTTTCTATGGAATATTTTCACTTCTCTGTGCATGCATTTTATGGTATCTAAAAAATGAATATTTGTAGTATTAGTGCCTTATTATGTGGGTTTACATTTTTTAATTCAATGCACTTTAGGTGGGATCTTAGGTAGCCAGGATTACCGATTATCCTTTCGTGTGTCACATTTTGCGTGGTGTGTGAATAAAGGGATGAAAATAAAATATTTACTTCCTGACTATACTGAGCAACTTTTTAATGGTGAAATTATATTGAAAAGCGGCTTGAGGTATGGAGTTTGAAGAAAGTTTGGAGCTAGAAATATTTTTGAGAGGCATCTATTCCAACTAACTACAGTCGTGCAATTATTTGCAGGTAGTCTTTTCTCAAGCAATTACTCAAATTAGAACACCCATGTTATCTGTTACTACCAAGGTGTATTTGGCAGACAAACACTGTGCATCCATTTGATATCTAGTCTTAATTGGGCTCTTTGTAATTTCATGTTTTAACTTTGACTTGGAAGTGAAGT
Source organism: Bombycilla garrulus (assembly GCA_013400315.1). Taxonomy (NCBI): domain Eukaryota; kingdom Metazoa; phylum Chordata; class Aves; order Passeriformes; family Bombycillidae; genus Bombycilla; species Bombycilla garrulus. Next base: position 387,154 of record VXBU01014508.1, read on the forward strand.
TTACCACTCCACTGAGTACTGTGTTGTTGAACCTTGATTTTGATCAGCTCTCTTACTTCTCCAGGACCCTCAGCAGACGTACTGTGCTTCTTGTTGTGCAGTGGTGGTGGTGATCCACAGAAAAACTAACCAGGATAAAATTATCAAACTTACCTTCCCATGTGACTTGAATACAGTCATATAAGTCAGTAGAAAATAAGGTTTGATACTGTAAAATTAGGGTTGTAACAATGCTGCAAAGCTCAAAGAATGGAAGAACCTTATTTTAAAATGCTAGAATTCCTTACGTTATAGTCCTAGAATAGCTTTTTCCAGTAAATACTTTAGTTTTGGGGATTTTCCATCTTCTCTACAGTCTTTTAGCAGAGGTGATGGGGAATAATTGCCTGTCCAGACAGGCCATTAATTTAACACCTCTGCACAGTCTATTGTAATGCTAAAGGTTTTTCTGCTCTCCACTAACAGCGTCTCGGTGTGGAAGGATAAAAACTGCCTTACTCAGGGTCATAAAACAGTTCATCATTGCTCAGTGCATTTGTTGGTATGACTTTTGAGACATTATTCATCACTTTGCCCAAAAATGCTTTTTTTCCTTTCACTTTGATGACTATTAAAGCAAATAAGGTGATTTCATGTAGTCAAGAATCAGGACATATTAGAAAAAAGATCTTTTTGAGTATATTCATATGGAGAAAATGACTTTTCAAATTTAAATTGTCTTTGCTTTTGAGGGTAAAGATAGGATTTGTACAAAATTTACTTGAGACTTCAAATGAATAGGAAGACATCTCATAGTTTAATAGTGCAAATAAAGGACAAAATTTGAATGTTGAGATCAGACGTCTGTACATGCGGCTGTAAGAAGTGCTAGGGAAATGTGAAAATGCTTTCAAGTTGGCTTAGCTTTGAAAGTAACTTCTTAATCTGCTAGCATGAGTTAAACAGTTGTAGGAGAGCTTTATACCTCCTACTCAGAGCTCCCAGGGACAGCTCACCTGTCACCTCCAGTTGCCCTTATGTTTTCTGCGTATAGTGCTGGCAGACAGTGGAGCAGAGTTCCACTAATCTTGCACTATACTATCCCAGTTAAAGTAATCAGTAGCTACCATGATTTCTTTGTACCTGTGGAGCACTGCTGAGACATAATAGCTCCAATAATCAGATGTCTTTCTTAAAAATACACGTCTCAAAATTATTTTCTACTGAAGTGATGTTAAGAACTTCACATCACATCTCAATATTTGTTATCCAAAGGTTGATAGCACTGTTTACAATATGTGGTAAAAAGCAGCAGGAGGAGAGAAACTTTTTTTTTTCAGGTACTGGTTAACTTATGTCTGGTAGATAATTTTCTGTACTACCAGAGTATTCAGCATTTTTAGATTTGTTGCAGAAGAAGCACAGGCTTTGTGTAGCTTTGGACTAATGCTCCAGCTGATCATTAAAACACAACATCCTCAGAAGGCTGTCTACACGTGGCTTAGTGCACGTGGCTTGAAGGTTGCTTTAAGAAACTGTTGTGCCATGACTAGTGCAGAAAGACCTGACTCTTTTCAATAGCAAGCACTATGAAAGTGATAAAACCAGCTTACTTTTCTTTCTATTATTATGATTTTTTTTGTGTTATTCCTTTGTAGGAAGATCTTGGGTACCTTTTTGTGATTACATCATACCTCATGGTGTGAGGATGACTTGGGCTACTTTTCTCGGCTTTCCCATAATGTCATTGTGTGTGTCTAAGTAACTTAATCTGTCTCTTACTTTGGTTCCCAGTGTGCAAACTTGGGACAGTAGAAATTGATGATATCACTGAGTTCTTGTGAGGTAGACTCCATTGCTGTGGTGACATTTTGTGATATGATGACGAGTGCTGTAGAAGTGCCTACATTTTGTATGGCTGTGATGTATTTGTAGCATTATTCTATTCACCACTGTAAGATTTAATGACAATATTTTTCTACTCCTTCTAGTGCAATAGGTATCATAAATCTGTCTGGAAGCAGACATCATCTTTCTTATGGCATTTTTAGTAAGAACCCTGCTCCATCCCGGTGGTGAAATGATACTTCAAGGGATGAAATGTGGGCAGGCATGAGCTCTGTCTCTGTCCCATGTCTTCAGGCATGCCCGTTGTTGAGGGTCTCCTTTGAACACCCGTGCAACTTAATTTTTTTCATATGTTTCATTAGAGAGTCCAATGCTTTCTGGCAATTATTCTCTGTTTTCAAGTTGTAGTTATCAAGGTGGTAAAGAGTTCTAAAACCTCCAGTAAATGTCACAAAATATTTCTTTTTTGCAAAAAGAAACTCTTGTTGCTCTCTGTTTCATCATATAGTGAGGTTTTTTAGCCCCTCTGTCTGGGAATCGTAGAATATTTATAGCCTTGAAAATAGAGGCACCATTTGGGGGTCTTTTGATATTCTTTTGCCTATCCATCTGTAAACAGTTTACTGTTGATAGGTAATTGGTAGCATCCAGTGTTGTGTATTTATAACCAAATTGAGAAATCAAAATGAAAATAATTTTATTTTAAATATGAAAGAATTATTTTAAGTGTGTTCATAGGAAACTTAATCCGTATCCATATGTATGTGTTTGCAGGAAATAAATTATGCTTTTCACAACGTAGTAGTAGTAGTTAATTCATAGGAATTCAGCATTTCTGCATTACAGCTGTATGTTTTCTAACAGAAGCAGAACTATCTTTCTTATACTTGCAACTTCAGAATGTAGGTCAATGTGTTGGCGAATGTAGGTCAGAGTGAGGAGAAAGAAGACAGAATGCAAACTCCTCCGCATGGATCTTTAGGCTTATCCCTGTTTTGAAGGTAAAGAGGCTTACCTACCTGTTCAGGCACGAGAAGCTTTTCCTTTTACTAAAATTAACACTGGTGTTCTGGCTTCTGGCTTCTTGGCTTAGCTGGGAGCACCGTGTGCTTTCGCACTTCAGACTTGTTTATGGAAGACCTCCTGACTCCTGCTTCTTTAGCTTCCAGATGCTTATACCATTGCTGAGGTGATCCTTCCTTCCCTGTGGGGTTGACAGCGGGAAGGAGAGCTGTGGGTGTTGCTGACATCTGCCTAAAGAAGAGCATTGTCTTTGCAAAGGTGCTTCACCCTTGTCTCAGCACAGAGCTATGTGATACACCTGCAGTTCCACCTGGTATCAACACTGCAATGGTAGGAGGGGAAGGAATGGTGACCCCCTCAGAAAAGATTCAGTGACACCATTCAAAGTGCCCTCTCAATAACAACTGCAGAAAAGTGAGAGACATTTGACTGAGGATACTGAAAAGTCAGATGTTGAAGGATGTTTGCTACAATTGACAAGCATTTTTAAAATTCACTCAGGCTAGAAGTTTGCTATAAAAGGGTTTCAGTTTTTTATGTTTGTGGGTGTGAGGGGTTTTGTAATGTGAGATATAAGTATTATAAATTGTGTTAAATTAGCCGTGTCTTCTCTAAATATTAAAAAAACATTTATTGCTTCAGTATACACCAGTCCCTGCAAACTGAAACATTATTTATGTTATACACTAAAATATTTAAACAGATATTGTATTTATTGCAAAATCTGTCATTTTAGTGTATTTCAATGCTCAAAAGCATTGAAATGCTCAAAGGGAGATGAAAAACCCTGTACAATTCTTAGTGTATATTTCACTAAAGAATGGGTAGTCTTGTGTGAATATTTTATTTTAACCCTTAGCAAGTCTCAGCAAAATAGCACATTCAAAATCACATGCTCAGATTGAACTGTCATAAACAGGACAAATACAAGTTTTGCATTAGCAGTTTTGTCATACATATGTATCATCAGTCTATTTTTTCCCCTTAAATATCTTTGTAATACAAAAGTCATATGCAAAGTTTTGGACAAATCCTGTCTTGGCTTTTGCTTGATTTGCATGCAGTCAAGACTTTTTAAAATTTTCATAATTTCTCACTGGGAGTAAAGGTATTTCAGAATACTTTCTGGATGGAAAGGAGGAATTATATTGATGATGGTTTCAGTCAGGCTTTAAAGGTTGACAGATTTTCTCCCGAACTTCTGTTTCTGTTAAAAATATAGTGATGTTTTTAGCCTTGAGGACAGAAAAAAAAGTAAAAATGCTCTAAAGGATACACATATATAGTATGCATGAAATTCAATTTACTTGTCTAGAAATATCTAAAAGATTCTCTATATGTCAAATAAGTTTACTGAAATGTCTGTAGTTCATAGTATTAAGTTTGTGTCTCAGTTCTTGGTGTTGTTTGTTGGTGGAGGGGGGAGGTTGACTCTGGATTTTACCTGTGGACACATAAACATGGTTTTTCATTGCTAAGCAACCACAGATGAAAAACACATACAACCATAATTCAGCTGCATATGCCTTTGATTTTCTTTGATTTTCCTCTTTTAACTTTGGGAATTTTCATGTACATAACTCAAGTTCCTGAGTATGAGCCTGTTTTCCTCAGGCCCCTCCAGCAAAGAAGTCAGTTGCCTACAGGAGAGCATGCAAGGCACACAGGGTCTGTGGTGCCCTCTCTCTGGGCCACAGCACGTCAGCTGGACATTCCCGGTGGAAAACTGGTCTGGCAAAACAGCCAGTTTCATGAGAGACTGGTTTTGGAGGAATAAATTTACATAGAAACCTCCAAGTAGTTGTCACTGTTGATGATGACCACTGTAAGTTTTATGATGGAAGGTAATAAATTCATGAACAGTACAGATTAGGTGAAGAAAGTGTGATTGCTCCTGGCTATTTCTGTAGGAGAACTAGGAGAATTCAAATCAAAATGGTAAGGAAGCATGTATAAAATGCGAGAGGAGGAGTTTCTTTATACAGCATGGTGAAACTGGGGTGCTTCGTGGTGCAGCTCTTGAAAGTTTATCACAGAACAACCAGAAAATCCTTCAGTGCCTGTTAAGAAGAACTTAGCACTTGTATTTCCTCTTCTCCTTCTTCTGAACTTCTCGAGCTACAACTAGAAATTACACTTTTATTGCCCTAGACCTGGATTTGTCCTTAGCATGTGCTGCTGGTCGGTCTCCTTTACAGTCAGACTGATGCCTGTCCTAACAAAAACTAAGAGAAAAGGAACTAAATAGAAAGGAAACTGGAAAGAAATGGAGTGACTGCAGGATGATGATGATGATGTAGCTACTGAAAAATGAGAGGGCTCCTGTCCCCTGTTTGAAACAGGCTACAAAGCAAAGTTGGCCTTGCATCTGGCCTGGAACAAACAGGTTGATGTTCATGTGAATGCCCAAGTTAATTAAATTTTATATGACTTTTAGAGTCTTGAGTATTGCATGTGTATGTGTATATTTGTGTGTGTGTGCATGTATCTATAAATTTCTGATCATTAATTGTGATGAAATCCATGAAATACTCAATTCCAATGCTTAAATCCTAGGTCTTCTTTTTATTTTTCTTTTTTTTTTCATGTTATTATGGCAAATATAGAAAATAAAACAGTGGGTAGAAGTCTGCAAATGGTAATACACATTCAAATATTGTTTTGGACCAGAAAAAATCTGTTTTAAGAAGGCGAATATCTTTGTTTTATAGGTCTCTGGCCATCTGAAGAAGTGCTGGCTTACTACTGCCTAAAGCATAATGAAATATTCAGGTACAGAGTTAAACATAAAAAGATATTTTCCAATCTCTTAGTTTTATTGTATCTGCATGGTAAAGATTTGCTATGATTTAAGTCTTCAGATTAAATTTAAAATGTTCAAGGTGAAAGCATGTTGCTCTTAACAAAGAATTCTGAGCTGCCTTTGGGTACTAATATTGCACAGCAAGCTTTCTGCTATATGTCAAAGACTTTTGATTTCCACTCAAGGCGTTTTATTTCACTTTGATTTTTGGGAAACAAAAGTGAAGCTCCAATCGATCAGTGCTGATTGTGAAGGTCAGGAAAAATAAGATATTCTTTAAACTGACATCTGTTGCAAAAGCAAGCAAAGTATTATCTGATGAAATACATAAAAATCACTGCATATAGTAAGAGGAATTTGCACTGTATTTAGGTGTTGTGAAACAGTTTTGAAACATCCTTCACTTTTATTCAAAACTTGCAGAAGACAGCTATCAAGGCTCCAATAGGAACATCTAAATATAAAATCCATCCTGCATCCACTTTCTTTCCCCCTGAGTATGCTGAGATTTGCACTTGGAAATCCTTGAAGTTTCATTGTCTGGAGGATGAATAGGGTGCAAGAAAAGCTATTATAACAATGCATTTAGAGGCATAAATTCTGTTCTGCGTTAGGGTGTAAGGCAAATACAAAGTAAACCAGCTTGGAGTATACAAAATCCCAGTCCGTGTAAATATGGTGTTGAGTAAAATCAGGAAGACCAAAATGTAAGTCCCAAATGAGCAACTTGCTTAGACTCCTATCTGCAGTCAAAGACCTGGCACCAAAGTGTGCCCTGGTTCATAAAGCCTCATTCCTACTCCATCCACCATCCATGTGAACAGAGTGTGGCCCAAGAGGAGAGGCAGCTCATACACCTGATCTGGCAGCCGCTGCTGCTGCCTCCCAGGTTGGTTGTGTGCCTTCTGCTGCTGTAGTGCTGTCCCTGTAGCACTTTGCTGTCTGGCCCCGTGCTCATATGCTCTGCTTCTTCTCCAGGGCTCCTCACTGCCAGCTCCTGTGCTGCTCCCTCAGAGGGTATTTTCCTAGTTTGGGTATGCAAGCTGCGATACTCGGAGGCAATGATCAGTCAAACTTTCACGGAGTAAATGGGCAGTTTCACATCCCGATTTCTCAGGATTATGCCCTTCTGAAAGTACTCTCAGAGCAGAGTTTCTTATGTTAATTCTCATTTATTAATGTTACTTTATATTGCCTGAGAGACAGATACAACTTTTAAAACTTGCTAGTAAGGGAACTTTGCACTGAAATAAATTTCATATGCATAAATATTTATGTGTATATATGTGTATGTGTATGCTCATATAATATTTACATAGAATTTTGGTCCAAAATGCACTAAAAGCCTTACACTGGATGCTTTCTGTGTTTATTTCAGTAAGTATGATTCTTATAAAGGAGTAAGTGCCTTTTAATTCTCATATATAACCATATGTATATAGTTTTAATATATAATACACTTGGTTTAGAAAAAAACTAAAACTTATTTGAGGAAAAACCTATAATCACTGTGTTTAAAAATCAAAATTGCAAATTTCTCATATTTGTTTTATATTCTTGCTGGGTATATGTACAGCTTGTTCCTCCAAACTACATCTTCTTTTATCTCATTTTGATTAAATGGGACAACTAGATTTTTTTCAAATAAAATTTGTGGTGTCTAAGAAAAATAAGTCTAACCCATCCAGACAGTGAGCATTATAATACAGTCATACAGCCTGGTCTGCTCGCCTCAGTGAACAAAATATCAGCATCTGTATACTGATACTGATATGGCATCCTAGCTCCTCTTCCTAAATATCACTGTTGAGTGAGTAGGGACATGACCCTTTCGGATAAAAATAGGCTTTCAGATGTTAATGTTTTAGGGGAGAAGAAAAGGTGCGCCAAAAAAAAGCAACCAAAAAACCCCCCAAAACCAAACTCAGCAAACAGTTTAGCTAAAATTCCATTTTCTGCCTGTCAGAAGTGTCTCAAAGGGAATGCTCCTGCCAGCTGTAACAGTTGCCACAGATTTTCTTATAAAGCAGCGTGTTCCTAAACTGAGGCTCTGCCTTGCCCCAGACACTGCTTCACACACAGTTTCGGTGCGGGGTCAGCATCCCTCCCTCCTCCCCTCCTGGGGCAGGCCATGGCTCTGGAGGACATTCTTTATGGCTCCCCCTGCAAGCTCCCATCCGGCACACTCTCTGCGCCAAATTATATTTCACATGCACGTCTTAATAACAGCACAGTATGGTCTAAGTTAAAAGCAGCCTTTTAGACCATGTATTCAGCCTTTTGATCGGGCTCAGTTTAGGCTCTTGACACTAACTTCGTTTGGTTTTCTGAGGCTTAACCGTTTGCTGTTCCCATCGTTGTTCATAACAGCATTGTTTGTAGGTCACTTGCAGCTTTAAGTGCTAATTGAAGGATCGGATTTCTTCGTGTGTAATTATTTTGTGGTATACGGCTTGCTTTAAAACTTCTCTCTTTTTAATATAAAAAGGCTTTTAGGCATAACTGTATGGAGAGATATATAAATAATATTAATTTCCCCATTTACTTATCTAGCTGTTTTTGCAAGAATGAATGTGGATTAACATTGTTATCCTTTCCTAACAATTATCTTTCGCTACTCTAGCTAGTTTAGTTCTAAAAGACAGAGCCATTGACAAGGGAAAAAAGGGAACCTTCTCAGATTTTTCAGCTCAGCGGTGGTAATGTTGCACTGAACACTAATGAGGGAACCCCCACTGATTTGCCTGCTTTGTGACTTTTCTATTTCATAATTATTTTTAAAACGCAAAACGACATGAGGTAGCCTAGTCATGTCTCTACAACTTCCTGGTAGCTCAGTTCTTACTGCAGATGGCAATTTGTTCTTGTAACATATATGTCTCTCTGACCATTTTCATCTAATTTGTATGGGTTCTACCATTTCCTTTCTCTCTTTCAGGGACCTTGCTGTGTGTGAGCTAGGGGGTGGCATGACATGCTTGGCTGGGCTCATGGTAGGTCTTTTCTCAATTCCAATCCCATTCAGAGGAAGAAACAAAAGGAAAAATGTTCCAGTGCCTCCAACTGCTGGGTCAGAGAACTGTCAACAGCCTCAGCTGCGGTCAAGCTGCAGAGTCTTGAGAGACCTTCTAGATTGACTTGCTTTCGTATCATATTGATTTTATGGTTGCCTCGATGAGCAGAAACATTTTACCTCGGTGTAGTCAATATCTTTTGTTGTGACATTCCAGGCCACGTACGGTCTGTCTTTCATTGCCATAGCCGAAGCTTTTTTTTTTTTTCAGATTATAGTCCCATTTGCTAAGATACAGGAATAGCCTGGCGAATCACAGTTGGAGCACCATGATATAGCTGCTAATGTTTTGCCTGCATTATTACACCAACAAACATGATCCAGAGCTCTCGGTAATTAGATTCTTTTGAATTAGATTGGCCATTCAGGAGAGTCGTTCACCATTCTCTGGGTTCTGAGTCATGTATTCAGGAGATATTATGTAGCAGTGCAGTGCATTAGACAAGTTTTTATGTCTCTACAAATAAAAGCATATTGTTACACTGATTGGCATTTGACAAACCTGTCGCTCTTATACAATGTGTCGAGGTTACAGCCCAATGTGCGAGCATGTCAAAGCTCACAAAAAAATTACCCTTACAAAGCCATCTGCCTGCAATGCAAAGTTATATGAAGGGCATCAGGCAGTCAGACAGAAGCAAGCTGAAAGGCAGAGTGACAGCCTTGTATGATGGCTCTACTAGATAAACAGAAGCCCGCAAATGAAAGCCTCTCAGAATACCATCATCGGCTGTCACAATGCAATTACGGAACAGAATGATAGCAAGATAGAGGCTCCCGCAAATGGAATGATAAAAGTATTGACTGATTTGATTGAATGATTAAAATAATGCAGACATAAAATGAAAAAAGATTGAAGATTGTTACAGAGAAATAGGTGAGGAAGCATGATACTGAAGGCTTGTCACTCCTGTCTTCACTTCCACACAGACAAGCATATTTGCTCATTGTTTGCTGTGCTCTTTTTTTCAGGTTGCTATTTCTGCAGATGTCAAAGAAGTTCTGTTAACTGATGGAAATGAAAAGGCCATCAAAAGTATCCTTATTCAGATAGAAAACTGGTTTGTTGTGCTCGTTCCTTTTTACTGGCTGAGTAACAATCGATATAAAGACAGACAGCATGGGGCATATTAAGAAAAAAGTCTCCACATAAGTAATTAAAAAACAGATGTGGAATATCTTGAACAGAGCAGCAGCTTCCCCTGTAATAAATGCCACATTTTCTCAGTTAATTAAAAATGCTCTTGTTGGTATAGAGCATGTACAGTAGTAAATATTTGTTTCGTGGTTGAGTGCTGGAAGATTCATGTGTGTATGCTGCACATTACAGGAGGTGTAGCAGGGAATCAAATCGTTAGCTCCCCTTCATATAACTGTTTGCGTAAGAGCTAGATTTTTTTTTTTCCTACTTTCAGATACTAGCCCCTTGAAACATACCTGGCATTCATATATTTTCAGAGCTTTTCCAGTGTACGTTGAAATGTTTCATTGTTGCTGCTAAGTTTTAACTGCCTACAAATTATCCATTTAGTCTGCTTAATCAATTACCAATTTATCATTATTTCTCTTGATGTAAGATTGCAAAACTCCTCTGTCCCTTGTAGAAAATATTTTATTGTATTTCTTATATTAGAATAAATTGCCTTTATGTCCTTCTAATATGAACAGATAATTCATAAAATTGAACTGGACTTGGGTTAAGCAAGAAAATGAGTGAGCATAATTTGTGCTTACATTAAATATCAGCACAGAACAAGAACAGATATATACAGTGAATACTAATAGCCCATAGAAATTGAGAGGAAAAAAAGGAAGATATCTATTTGCTTTTGTTCCTTGATAATCTTTCCATTTACATTTTCAGGCAGGCTAATTTTTCAGGTTTTGGCCTCTGCAGCATCAGAATTATTTCTTTTTGAGTTTTGTATGTATTTGAGAGCTAACATAGTGAATACTTAGTTAAGAAAAAAAACCTAATCTGTGGCTTAAATAAATTGCAGTTGCTGATGCCTGTTAAAACAAGAGACATTTCAGTGCAATAATATTAGCTACTACCTGTAAAAAAGACTTTCTCAGAGGTAACTGAGGTAACTATAACTGTGACAACATTTGAGCAATTTCTTGTTAAAACAGTCAATCCTAGATCATATCTGTTAAAGTAAGCCTGCTAAAAGTCTCTTTTTTTCTTGAAAAGGCAAGTTCTCACCTGTGTTCCAGGGAATCTTATTTTGTTAAAATCTAGTGTGTTAGACTTGTGTCTTGAGGAGGAAGTATTCATTATTCTGTATATTTTAATCAGCACCACCCCTTCCAGTCTTTCTTCCATGTCATCATGAAGATAAAAAATGTGGGAGAAAAGAAGTGTTTCAAAACTAGCCGAACAAAACTATATGTTGTATAGAAGCATAAGTATTTAACAAAAGGTCATTTTACCCACAAAAAGCTTCAGGTGGGCTCGGTAATCATCAACTCGGCAAATGTCTTGCATAGCAGATTCCATAAACATACCTGAACTTTTTTGAAATGTAGAAGTCTTTTATAACAAGGAAAATTGATGAGTGCTAAAATATTCACTCAGTCATTGGAATTAAACAAATAAAAGTGCTTTTATTCCTGAAAAAGTTACTATTAATGTTATCACACCCTAATTTTTCATAATATATTTTAGAAATGTCTTCTGTTCCCAAAAGCCTTACAAGAGGTCTTCATCTGTATTCACTCAGTGAATCCCTTTCAGGGAAGCGATTGGTGGACAACTCTAACAGGAATTTATTTTTCCTTTTTTAACATTTGGTGCTCAGAAGGCTCAGCATTCAAAGTGCTTTTATTGTGTTGGATTTTACAATGGGCTTAATATTAGCAGGGTGCCAAAGTGCAGCAGGCTAAGAACTTCACCATGTAGGTGAAATGTATTCTTAAAAGGGCACATAATAAAATTTCTGTTGCATTTTATATGGTTTATGGACTTCATTAGTAATTTTATGGTTTGTCTTATGGTAATTTTCTTTTGCACTCTTTTCTATAGTGACTGGCTATAATAGAAGTTTAGCATAAATTTAGATCTGTTTCAGCCCCACCAGACTCACTGAAATCAGGGTAGAATTTTAGGTGTAATTGGAAGTAGCCACTGACTGCCACTGACTACAAATGATGTATTTTTGCTGATTATTATTATTACTGGTGGTATTTTTTAATTATTTAGCATATCAAATTAAGGTAATGTGGGATAAAATACTGTTTTCTAGATTCAGCTCTTCAGTAATAGTTAATGTCTAGTATTATGTTTTTATGTAGGTATTATACATTAAAATAATCTTGTTTTAAAATTACTGTTTACATCTGCCCTTTAAATTTCTTAGGAAGCTTAAATTACATGCCAGTCATACTATAATATCCAAAAATTACTTTCCAAAAAGTAAAAGTGGTTGTCAACAAAAAAGAAAAAAATTCCCTGTCAGAAGCCAGGAAATCACCAAGCAAGCCTGCTAATTATTCTTAATGGGCAAGATGAGCACATTAAGAAACAAATGAATACATCAGTGAAATGTAATTGAAAATCGACCTGGCAATAGTGCATTGCATCTGAGAATCTGCCTTTGTATTATCAACATCATCATAATTATTGTTGTTTTTGTTGTTGCTATCACTATTCAGTGAGCATAACTAACAGCTTTGCTTTGTGAAATCTCAGGCTTTTGAGGATTTGATTTTTCTTTTAAGTTTTGTCATGCTTCCTATTAGTCTCCATTTCATAATGCCACATGAAGTATTCACTATGTAGGTTTTCAATATCCATATTAGGATACATTATTGAAATGCCAGAAGTTGAAAAAAAATTACAAATTAATCCATTTCAAGTAACTGTTGTCATTCTAACCCTCTCATTGTGAAATACATTGCTATATTTTATATTAATCAGTGATCTTACGTATGATGTTGATGGAGGCTTTTAAAAGGATATTATGATTTGAGTTGCTAGACCATTTAAAAGACTGCACTCTTCTTTTGCTTATCATGAGCAGGTTTGAATTGATTCAACAGATCATTTTTATTACAAAATAAATAAAATAAAGACAGATGTTACTCTTTTTTCCACCTTGTTCAGAACTTTATTCTTGATTTAGTGTGTTTTATCTAAGTTCTTTCAGTATCATTTAAATAAGGAAAGTATTAAGGCTTAAAACTATAGATGTTTCAAGTGAATAATAAAGTTATACATGGGCAAAGTTCCCAGATTCATCCCCCATTATAATTTTGGGTGATGTGCATTCAAATACAAATTTTTCAACTTAGCTTATATCTATGACATAAGTCAGTCATGAACATCAAATTTTCTTTCCTCAAAACACTGGAAGCATCTTTACTCACTTTGATATGCCCAAATCCAAGGATGAGGTTCCTTTAGTAAAAATTGTCTCCTATTTCAGAGAGCCTGTGTACTTTCTGCCTTAGCTCTGTTTCACGCTATGCACTGGTGACTTGAAGTACTGTTTCAAAGCATCGTTAATACAAAACATTGTTACAGTGCACTATAGTGGCCATTAAAATACAGTGCATGGATCTTTCAACAGTCTAGGGAAATCTAAAGAAATTTAAAGAAGGGTTATGTTTAGCCTGACTGCCCAAAGATATGGACTCCTAAATTATTTTAAAAAATCTAATGTCAACATATTTATAACCCTTATTAATAGTTTTGTTCAGTTATACAATTTAAGTGCAATGTAACTAGCTTATCAACAATGTTATTTCTGCCCCTAACAGCATGATCTGCTCATGGAGTTATTTATGCCTTCCTTTTGCTGTGCAGCTCTAGACCATTCATTTACTACTCTTTGCATATTGTGGAAATGATTTAAAAGGCACATCCAAACTACAGAGATTTGTTTAAACCAGTTTTCTGTCATTTCATTTCTAGTTTTTACTTCACAAAATACCAGTTGTCTTTTCCAGTGTTTGGATAGAGACTTTCCTGAAATAACTTCTCTTAAATAACCAACTTTGTTAGGAATTATGTGATTTCAGCAAAGCAAAGAAAAAGATATTTCAACGATATTTCAAATAAGCCTGACTCTTGTATTCAATTTTGTTGTAAGAGCACTTTGAAAAGATCTGACATATTTTGTGAACCTACAAACATACTCCTAATTAGCATCAGATTTCCTATACCTTAAATAAGAAAGAAGGATCTTTTACATCTTTACCAAAAGTGTCAGTTTAAAATAATTACTTACATTTAAAAGTGAACCATTCAGGGATGTATGGATTCACACTGAGTAATAATTAATATTCTCATAGTTTTCACTTACTTGCTACACCTTTTCCTTCCAGTAGCTTCTCACTAACCAAAACTTATTTATCATGATGGTTTTCTCTCTAGCAATAGATAACTGGGCTCAGCTTCCCCTGAAACTTTTCTTTGATAGCCCTTGCTTTAACCTGCCTGAATGGCTAGTCTAAAGCAAGATTTGTGACTTGAACTTCTAGACTACAAGAAGCTGAGACACAAGGCTGAGGTACTGTTGTGTTATCTAAGGGGAAGAAAAGGCATTTATTGCTTTCTACTCTTTTAAGATGGTTCCAAACCATTCTCAAGAAAGCAAATGGACTAGAAACTCCTTTGCCTGTAGGTTAAGGTTCTCCTCTCCTGTCGTGTGCTGGATTCACCCAGACAGGGCCGGGAACATAGGTGTGTCTCTGTGGATAGGTTCTTAAAGTACATAAACCTCCAAAATCTCAGCATTGGGTATAGTGATAACAGTGAAAAGTGAAAAGCCATGCAAACTAGACTGGGCATATAGTGGTTGTAAAATATTCAATTCTCCATGGTTGTAATTCTTATGTTTGTAAATAGTTGCCTTTAAATATTTAAGATATAGGACATCTTTTTTTTCACTTCCCTCTATACCTACAGGGATAGAAATTCCTTAAATGAAAGAGTAAATAGAGGTAGGAAACTAGAGCAAATTGCTGCATAGATGTATGGCTGATGTGCTGGAGTAGCAATGTAACATGTATGCTTCTGAAAAAAGATTGACTCATAGCACAGATTAAAGAAGAACAAAAGATAAGAACATTATGAAGGCATTAGAAATGGAAAATCATTGGGTTTGTTATTTTTGTTATTGCTCTAGTTTTGTAGATAATTCTTAACAGTTATACTACAGATGTAAATGAGATCATCACAAGAAACCAAAATGCTGGAGTATTTAAAGCTCAGAAAGTGTCAAGCTGGTAAGATTCTACTAAACTTTTTAACTGTTTCTTGCATGTACTTCTGTATCAATGCAGATGTGAAATGTATGCAAAAGTGTGAAAGTGTGACCTGTGTTACTGATGCTCACACAGGTGTGTATATGTAAGTAGGTAAGTGATGCAAGAGAGAAATTTAAAAGTATTTCAAAAAATAGCAAATACAGTATGATTAACCTTGGTGACAAACCCTTTCTTTCCTTTTTATATTTTTTTAATTTACGCTGTGTCTCTTCTGTGATTTAGTGCATGGTTGAAATTTGTCTGCTTCACAGTCAACACTACCCATTGTACTGAAAATGAGATTTGGAATGAATGTATCTAAATCTCTGTCAGATTTCATTTTAAATAGCTCTGAAAATTCAGGGTGACAACAAATCCCATTTGTCCCTGAGGTAGATGTTGTTGGAGCATCCATGGGAGGTTTTTTGGTCATCCTGTCTGTATGATCATTATTGTGTTGTCACTGCGAGGACAGATGGGGAGCATGGGAACCAAGAACAGTGTATTGATCTCTTGCAGTACTTTAAAAGTAAGTTATAAAGCACTTCATATTTGTGGTATAAGGTTAAGAATTAGAAAATGGTTACCTAAGAGCAAATAGTACACTCTTATTTGTGTGTCTAAAACTTTTTTTGATGACTCACATTGCAGAAGGGCACTCTGTCCTTCTAGAAAGGACAAAAGTAAAGATGAAAAAGGGTTGAGGAAGGCGGAGTGTTAATGCAGAGTAAGCTTACTCGCATAGAGGGTTAAACCCGTATGGTTTTAATGGCTATCATTCACGTCATTTAATCCTATGCCTATGTAGCCATTCTGTGTAGGGAAGTTTAAGCGAGCACTTAGGGCTAGAAAAATTCTGCCTTCATTAGGGTGTATGTGCATATAACTTAGAGATATGTCTCTGCATCCTAATAAGAGCCTGCCAAGTAGACAAAGGCCATGTGGATCCCAAGAATGGTCTTTCAGGTTCTATGTGCTGAACACCTCTTGTGAGCAGTCCCAAACACTCTGCTGAGAAGAGGCTGTGTGGTATGTCCATCCAGAAGCTTAGATTTTTTTTTTTTAGATTTCTAGTTGTTCTATACTTTGTGTGAGATTTCAGATTTCATCCCTTGTCAAGACTTCAAACCTGGTCTTTTAGATATCAATCAAAAGCACATTTTCTACCCTGTCCTCATTTACATTTATCTAATGCTTAAGGTCATTTGTGATCATTTGAGTGTATTTCAGCATATGGAATCAGTGAATAATAGATTTCAGCCTCACGCTGTGAAGAAAGATTGTGTTTTTACAAGACGTGATGTTGTTTACTGGGTGTTAATAATCACTAATTAATAAACATATCTAGACATCATAAAATGTTGCATTTTAAGGAGTAAAAATGTCAAGTGTTTAACTTCTTGAGTGCAATAGCATTTGAGGCCTTATTTGCAGAAATACAATAATTAAAATACAAAATAATGTGACATAAGACTCATAACACTTGATTTTTAATTCTACATTCTTATGACTTTTGCAGATTTGTTGTAACCGTATAAAGTTTTATAAAATGGCTGTTCAAATGACTCTCTAGTGGATTGATCAGTCCTTCAGATTCAGTAATGATGTGACGCAGTAACAGTTGTATGATCCCTTCTTAGTGCCTTCAGGGAACTAAAAGGATGATGTAAAGTCTGAAATGTTACTGTAACCTTGATTCACTTTGCCTGCAGATGAGAACCTTAGTTACATAATGGTTATGGGGAGGAAAAAAAGGAGAAAAAAACCCACTAGAAAATGAAGAAAATACAGTGTTTTGGAGCGAGGAATGCAATACTGGCGTGCAAAGTGACATTCAGTGACTTCTTTTACATTGATCAGATTTTGCAGACAAATGAATACAGTGGTGTCTGTAAGTGACTTACTGAGCATCAATTTAATCTGGAGAAGATGTCTTCTTTCCTATAATCATTTAGACAGTGTCCGGTCTTGCAACTTCACAGTGGCCAGTGCAAAATTGAAAGATTTTTTTCCATATAAAAGATGATTCAGAATAGACTCTGCTCACAGCATCTTCATCTTATGTCAGGATCTTGCACTCTTTTCCTTGCACAAGAGCAGAAATTATCAGTATGAGAGTCAGTTTGAGACTGTTCTGGATATTTAAGTCTATGCTTAGAAAGGATGTCAAAACCTGTATGGAGCAAAAAGGAAAAATCTGGTATCAGCCAAGAGAAGTTAGATTAGGACAACCTGCCATACATTTATTTGTTTAGATTTATACAAAATGCAGTAAATGAGCACTTAACGAGCCCTCTGCCAAGTCTCGATTATTTTTTAAAATATGGTAATGTGAGCCAAACTGGCAGTTTGTCATATTATGTGTTATAATGTAATAATAGATATTTAGTAAACAGTCTACTTAGCAGTGGATATGCAATTCTATTTTATTTTTACTTTTCATGAATATGCTCAGGATTTCTTGCTTGTGTTTACTAGAAATATGCACAGTAATACCACCAAGTTGCTGGTAATCTCTTGCCATAGTGAAGGGTATTAATAACATGTATGGGTTTGACAGTATTATTTTTTCACAATTCAGAAATTATCCATGAATTGCATTGTTTACCCTATAACTTAGCATATGTTTCTTTGTACCGTCAGGAGTTTGGAAATTGACATGTGTTATACCATGTTTTAACATGTCCATCGGTCATTCAATTAGCAATAACAAAGTCAAGAAATCCCTTATCCTTTTCTTCTATTTGTTTTAATGGGGAAATCTTCCTGAAACAGCTGTTTGAGTGGTAGGAGTTTGAAAAATTGTTGTTATTACAAATGTCATAGTGGAGAAACTTTACCAGAGAGGAAGGTTTGCAATATATTCTGCAGATTAACAGACTCAATCTGTAAAGAACAAAAGTTGTGTTCTAATTGCTGATATGGGACCTGTGGGGTTTTAGCTGTGGACAAATCTCTTGTTTTGCTAAGAGTTGCCTCAGAGAGATTCCATTTCACATGAGGATGTAAACAAGGACATGTAACATCAAGCCAGTAACAGAAACGCTCATTGTTATGCATGTTTTGGTTTGATTAATAATAATGTATCATATACTCTTTATTCATTCCACAGTCCTCTTTAGAACCCACATCAAGAATGAATGACCATGTAACCAAAAAGGACAATTCCTTCTGCTTAAAGAATAACAGATTGGTTATAATTTTATTTGAGATTTTAGTGTTCCTTACCAATGTAAAGCAATTACAAGTTTCCAGAACTAAATCCATAATGCAAAAAAGTCTTTCAAAATACTGAATGGCATCCAGCATAACAATGGATGAGGTCTCAGTGACAGAGCACTGAACTGTATCGTCCTGATTCTGTTCTTGTATTAGTTGCCTCTTTATAATTGCAAAGGTGATTATTTTACCTTACTGCAATGTTCTTCAAAGTCAACTTCATAACCTTCCTGATTTCAACTAGCCATGTAACAGGTTCCATCAATGTGGGACAGACTTAATAAAGACTCTCTGTTTTCATTCATCAAAATGACCTGAGTGTTGGTAAATTCAAACTTTAAAAGAACATTTTATTGAATTTGGTATGTTTGTCACCTTGCAACCCTAAAGGAATCCCTTTCTTCCAGCTACTTTTCCAGTCTCCTCAAGTAATGCTCTTGCATGACAGCATCTGTTGGTAAGGAGGAAGCTGCCAAAAGGAATATTTTCTGTTCTCTTGTTAGGTTGAAAAAGCTGCTCCCTTAATTTGATCATGTCACATATATGTGGAAAGAACGGTTTTTGTGCTCATGTCCATTTTGAAGTTGCAGCTCTTTATCACAGAAAACTCAACTCAGGTGGAAAGCATTCCACACCTCTGATCATACTTGCCATGCTCTATATCTTTTTCAGTTTCAATCTACTTATTTTTAGATGACTGTGATCAGTACTGCATTCAAAGTGTGCATAAATAGGTATATGTAGTGGAATAATTATGCTTTTTGTTCCCCTTCTAAAAATGCCTAACAGTGATTTGCTTTTTTCACTGCAGTTGAGCACAGAGCTAATAGTTTCATGACACTGTCTGTCATAACATCAGGAGCTTTCCAGTGGTGGTCATTTTGGAGACCTTCATTTTCTATATCAAGTGAAAATTATTTTTTCAGTTATGCCCTTTGCATTTATCCACACTGAATTTCATCTGTCATTTTATTCTCCAATTACTCAGTTTCATCCTTCTGCAATCCTTCACAGTCTGGCTCTTTTCCTTACTGTCTTGAATGACTTCTTAACATCAGCAAACTTTGCCACCTCGATGCTCATCTCTTGTAAACATGTTGACTAGAACAGGTCCCAGGGGAACTCCACTGATTATGTCCCTCCACTGTGTGAATTGACCATTTGTTACCACCCTGTTCCCTCTCTTTTGTTCTATTATTTAGCCATGTCAGGGCTCTTTTTCAGTGGCAGTCTATTTTCCTAGAATGTTGATAGTGAGGGTCTTTGCCAGTAGTTTTTTGGAACCAGAGGCTGTCTGTCCTGGGGTGACAGGACACTGTGTTACCCAGATCTCCCTTATCTGAATATTTGTTAATGCTTTTGAAGGGCTCAAGGTCTGTAAAACAGGACTCCCTTTTACAGAAGACATCAAAAAAGGCTTCTGTGCTGAAATGTCTTCAGTTTCTTCTACAGTGAAGTGAATATTTAGCACTGTTACAAAGAATTAATTTCACCACTCTGAAATGTTTTTATCCTCTCTGAGTGCCCACATTCTGTATCCCAATTATCAGCTGGCAGGAAGATTTAGCACAAAAGGATGAGTTCACTTATTTTTGACCTGCCTGATTTTATTGTTATATTTAGTTTTGCAGGTTTTTAATTCTTTCTTCAGTTGGGTACAACTTCAGTTTTTGGAGGAATAATTGAACAATCTTTTATACCATTTAACCATACCGTCTGACTTTCACAAAATTCCAAGCCTCTCCTATTTGTGTACTTGACTCAGTTATGTTGACTTAATAAAGTACGTTTTAAATTGCATTATACCTTTGTCTGTGTTATTTACAAGGCCAGATAAGAATATGTAAGGAGAAAAATTTAGATGTTATCAAGCTTTGTAAAAAAATTTCCATGAGTTTGGAATAACAGGGAAAAAAGGCATGAAAGTATTACATTGCGTTATTTTAAATCAGTCTTCCTCTGACTATTTATGGATCTTTGACTACTTCATGATGGCCTCCTCTTAGGTTGAAAAACTTGCTTTTGGTAAAACTATTCTTCTTGTACTCATTTGTGCTGCACAAAAAGATTAGAGGGAAACCACTGATAAGAGAAGGTGTAGATCTTTCTTCCCAGGGCTTTAAAGGAAAATGTCCTAGAGGTGTTAGAGTCAAAGATTTTTTCTTCAATTCCTTATTTTTATCCATCATTTCAACCATGTTCTACATTATGTATTTATCTATATTATATAATACATATTATTACGTGGTTTATAATGTTACCATTGTACCTTTGTCTACCCTGCCTTATCTGCCTTGCCTCTATATTAGTAGGCAGTCATCAAGTACATCTTACACACTTTCAGTAGGTTCTCTCCTTCACAGGCACTCTCAGCTAATCTTTGCCATGCCAAACTTTAAATTTTGATAAAAGGATGTTTACAGTGTTGTCTTTGTTTATTTCATTAATATTCAGTTAATAGTTATTCAAACGTTAACCAAGGATACTGGGAATGAATGAAGTCCAGGAAAGGGCCAGAAGAGCGAATTAGAGTTTGGAAATGACAGAATTAAAGAGCTCCATTTACTTGTCAAAGATATTACTTGATTGTTAAGAAATGAATTGATTTTAATCTAAAATTCTCATGTGAAGAGAAAAAAATCTTTAATAGAAGATGAGTCTTTAATCTAGTTTACAAGCACCTAACAAGATATAGAAATTGAAGCTAAGCAAATTCAGTCTAGAAAAAAAATGAGATTTGACAGAATGACAATACATTAGAACATCTTTCCA
>VXBU01014508.1:408313-428313 GCA_013400315.1 Bombycilla garrulus
AAAGTGCTTCATGGCCCTTGCTAAAAACTGTAGTCAGTTTCTGAATAAAGGTATGGATTGGAAGAGGGATGTGAAAAGGCAAATTCACAAACACCACCGGTATTTTTTTATTAATGTCTTTTTCATGGAAGATATTCTCACTTCTTTTAAATAAATAGCCACACTTGTGCTGGATGTTTGCTTGTGATATGTCTACAAAATGAAAAGGTTTCTTCTACAACAGCTGTATTTACATGCAGTGCATTAATTTTGTCCCAAAAACTTAGTACCTTGTGATACACAGCAAATGTGTAAGTGTTTAGGACTGTTAGTTTTGAAGACAAAGCTGTAATGTTCCCACCTGAATTTTAGCAAAATATGTAGTACAAAGTAGGAGAGAAAAAAATATGTTCTTAGAATAAGGAATAAGGCATAATTTTACAATGCACTTTTTAAAAGGAACTTTTAGGCAGGAAAACCTAGATGGGCTCATGGAATCATAGAATATCTAAAGTTTTAAGAGGCTGATAGTTGGGTATGATGCCCTTTTTCTTCTTTTATATTACCATGTTAATATGATGAGGTTTAATCACAAATTGTTTTACCAGATGCTTTATAAACACGGAGCAAAAATGCAGCTTTTGTTAGAGAATCTGTGATCTAAGACCAGAGAGGGAAGTGGAGAGGAAGGATAACAAGGATAACTGAAGTCAACAGGAGAGGCAGAGTTGGAGGCACAAGAGCCTCTTCTCAGTTTTTGTTGGTGCTATTTTAAAGCGTAGTTTCAAGGATAATGGAGTAAGTTTGCGAATGTTGTGGATGACATAGCAGAAGAAAGTTGTACAGGTGCTTGCTTGAAAAGTTAAGTGGAAGATATAGACTGACATTAGGACAGATTAAAGAAGGGACTTGTCCTTTCAATATTAAATGAGAGATAAAAAATAGGGATGTGAACTGTTGTGAAGCATTTGGAAATGACAACTTGCAGTTTACCTGGAGGAGGACCAGAGAATGATGACAAGATCAGGGTTGTAGGCAAGAAAAACAACCTTTACCTGCTGAATAAATATTAATATGGCAAGCCTGCATTTTCTGAGAGCAGAGAGAACAGTATTGTGATTTTTAGATGTAAGTGATGATGACATGGTCAAGAGCCTGAGTAGATTGGTAAGAAACTTCTTAGAGTTACTATGCAGAGAGAATAAGTGGCAGAGCTGAATTATGCAGGTACTGAGAAAGGTTTAAACTAAGCCTAGGTTACAGACTAGAATCAATGGTTATGTGCAAAGGGATCCATAAAATGTAGTTAAAATGCCTTGTGGTACTTCAGATGCAATGAGCTTCTCACTCACCGAGGCTCTGAAGTAGTGAAATGGGTAAGTTTTTCGCTTTTGTGAATGAGATAGCCCAGAAATAAAATTCAGAGGAAGAAAAGATTGAGGTGGAACATTGTGAAATTATGAGAAATGTGGGAAATGTCTGAAGATAATCTTGAGAAGAGCACATTTTAAAAATTGTAAGACAATTAAAATAACTCAGTCATAAAATTAAGAATTAAGAATTAAAACAAAGAGCAAGATATATTGGTTTTAAGAGAGAAGGAATATCCAGCAGTCTAAGAATAAAGTGGAGATATTAAGCCTAGCTGAGAGAAATCATTAGTGTATTTTGACAAGAGCAAGTAAGTGACACGGAAGTTGCCGAAACCTGCAAGGACACTGTTAGATGAATGTGTCCATTGGCAATTGTAAATATCACATTAGAAATGCTTAGAAATCTAAGAGGAAAGGAAAAATGGTTGTACCTGCAGTTGAAAGCTTAACTTTGGTCCCTTCAAACTAGATATGCACTGTAGGGAATGAGATAATGGATAAGAAAACAAAGCAAAGTGAAGCAGTGAAAGTATGAAAGGCAGAAGGTGAAAGAAGGCGGAGAAATAAGAGCAGCCTTGTGAGAATATAATAAGAAAGATGGGGAAATTATAGTAGGCAATTTTGCAAGATTCCTCGGAGGAGTTGTAATGATAGGTGTACACATTTGCCTCTATCACTAGATTAAAATCCATCTCCTTGATCTTTATACATAACTAAGGACTCTTAAACTAAGAGCAAGGTGCAGAGAAACATTGTGATGATACCTTTTGTTAATGTGTTAATGAACTTGCTTGCTTAATGTCATAGAAAAAGTCATATAAGCCTCCAGACAAAATCTCTTCCCTTAACTTGTATACTTTCTAATGATAATGCTTTTCAAAGATTGAAACTTAAATTAAAATATGAAAAGAAGAGGTGGTAGATAGGGATTCTTGGTAGCTGTTCATCTGCTAATTGGGATGATTTTTTAAATCGTTATTAAGACTACTAATGCATTTTGAAGCAAGTAAGGCTTTTGTCCTCTTTTTCTAATTTTGAATTTTTGTCTTTATCTGCACAACTACTTATCTGCTAATTTGAGAGCTACTCTAGCTTGTGCCATTCATCACAAGAACATCTCAGAGGGTCTTGGAAATGTTTCAAGTTTTAACAATCAGAGACTTAACCTGTTTTTTCTCATTTAAGTTACCTGCCTAGACACGCTAGAGAGACAAACACTGAATAACAGAAGTTGAATAATAATAGTAATGAAGAATTTTGCATGAGAAATAAAACCTGGTAAAATCAGGTCTTTTGTTGTAGATTGCTGAGATACTTTACCAGTGTAAGGAGAAGAGTGTTGACATTTGTCAGGCTATCCTCCATAAATTAGAATTACTGTACAGAGGAAGTCTTGGCTGCTCTAACTATCCCTGCAACATTAGCTATTTTATTATATTTTGGGTTTTATTTTTTCTTTGAAATACATGGGGCTATTTGGGGGTACATTTTTGTGCTTTAAATCTTGTTTTCTTACTCGATCTTTATGTTCTATTATCATAATTCTTATGTCTTAACCTAATCCCATTTTCTGTCTCACTTGTCAATTGGAAAGAAAAACCAGGGGGAAAAGGGAGAGTTTCTTTGATTGTTTGTGCCATGTGTTGTTTGGGCTTTTTTTTTTTTAATAAATTTGTTTCAGAATTCTTCAGAATGATAGAAGGTTGATGGCCTGGGAGACTAAAGCGTCAGTACATCTTTCCTCAGACAATTTTGATAGTATACTTTATCTCTAACCTAGAGAAGCCGCCTCTGCGTGTGAGAGGATGGTTCATTTTCCATATCTCATTCCGTCCTTGTCCTTTTTGCTAGGTCTGCCATCAAGATTGCTAATTATAGTAATAGATTTGTGACATGGGTACTTTTCCTCTGAAAACTGGTCAAATTCAGGCCATGAATCGGCCATTAGTGAGTACCAAGTTTCAGCCACCATCACTTTAACCTAAGTAGTAGCTGAACAGTGGAGTAGTGATTCTCCCTTGCACACTATTTCATTTTTAATGTTCTTCTTGTTGCCTAAAAGAGCTCCCAACTGTTTTATATTTCCACTGGGTCTCAGGCCCTTTTGTGCTGAAACTCAGTTGCCTATTTTCACTTGCAAGAAACTAAACCTGCATGAGTTAAATAAGCCAGTACAAAATAATGTCAAGTGAGCTTTACACAGCCTTAAGCATGTTGGTTTGTTCGGGTTTTTTACCAAAAAAAAGCACTGAAGTTGTGGCTTGTACAGAAATATACAGTAAAGCCCATTTCTCCAATTTACAATGTAATTTCAGTTTTTAGTACTGTAGCACCTTCCCTCAAAAGAAAGGCATAAAAATATTGATGCTTCAAAACTTACTTTGCTGTAAGAAAAATTACTTTAGGAAAAATGTGGCTTGTGTAAACTAATTTAGGATCACTGGAAAGAAACAGGCGGAAAATACAACTAGGCTTGCATTTTCTTTGTGCTGGCACTTAATGTGATACTGGTAATTTAAGAGACTTTTTGTCTTGGTGTGGTATTTTTACACTTTTTTCTACTTTTTAAAAAGAAATTTCATAAAACTGAGATTTTCAGATTTCCATTGCTACCACTTTTCTGGATTTCCAGACAGAGATTTTTTTTTTTAATGGAAATGCTTTCAGACCTTGCTTCATGGTGCCTTCAGTATTTCTTTCAGATCTGACCACTAAGTCCAAGAGTCACATCCTCAGTAATCCATGAAAAAATTATTGTCCCTTACCCCCTTACTACATATAGGTACATGCGTTTAGCTACATCTTTACCTTTTAAAGGTTTGGTTTGCAATATGAGTGGATTTTTCTGTCCTTTACAATCAGGAATAGCATTTGGATTACAAAATTGTTTTTGGCTAGTTGATGGTATTATGTAAGTCCTAGGTCTGATTCACAGCTTTCATTAACACTAGAACTTAGAATAGCTGATTCAGAACCAGGCTGGTTCTGACATCAGTGTTAATGATGGAATCGTGCCATCTCTGAGCACAATTGATTCTGATTCCCAGATATGCAGGGACATGTCTGCCTCACAGGTGCAGGTGCAGATGTTCGACTGCAACTCCTGCAATTCTGTGGAAGCGGGTATCAGTGTAGATAGGGTAGGCCTGGGTAAGCTACTGAAACTGTTCTGGAGGTTGCAGCCAGTACTGCATTTGACATCCCCGTCTGTGCCTCCCTTACTAGTCACACTTGCACTTAGCTAAAGATAGCATGGATAAATACACACAGCCTGTAGTTCCATCTCTCCCACCAGTGTGCACACATCCTGAGTCAGACCAGGATGAGTCCCACTAATGTTTAGTTTTTTACAAATTATATTTAATTTACATGGTGATTTCCCTGCAGGTATAAAGATTTTTCTCGTACGTTTGGAAAATACATGGCAAAGTTCATTTTGAATTGGTAAATTTTTCACTGGCTTTTGCATAATTATGATATATTCGTGACTGCAACTGTACTGAAGCTAGAGACCAAAAGCAGCCCTTGTAGTAGGTCAGCAAAACAGAGAAAGATTGGTTTATGGATGGATGTGGTGCCTGTTGCTCACTCCTTTTAACAATACGGATGCCAGTCATGTTGCACCACTGCTCATGCTTCTGGCAACTCGTCAATTCCATAGTTTGCTCAGCACTTTGGTTTATGAGCTTTTACCTCCTGACACAAACTCCTCTGTGCCTACAGTAGGTGTGCACAGAAAACGTGTTTCGGGTGTCCAGCAGAAACCTGACAGTAACATGAGGGAGAGTGGCTGGGTTTGGTTTTGGTTTTTTTGCAGGAGGAGGCACCTGTGCTTCCTTTCCAATTGCATGTGTGAAGAATAGTAAATATATGGGTTAAAAGAAATCATAATTCAAATCTCTTTACTGGTACTGATCAGATCTCTGTTTCTGTAGCAATGAGAACCAAAGGTGGCCTTTTAAGGCTCACAGTTCTTCTACCAATTTCCAGTTCTGCTTCAGGATTCTTAAAGTATTAGAGTGCGTGCTTTAAACCCACAAAACTTACCTTTACCTAATTTTCACCATTCTAACCTAAGTTTCCACGGAAACAGGGTTGAAAAAGCTGCTGGTAGCCAGCAGGCAGCCAGCAGCTGAGAGTGAGAACTCTCCTTTGTCACTTTCCACTACTGGATGCCTGCTGCGTGCCAGTGTGCAAAGCTACCTAGGCTTCTAAAATCTGGATTACTTTCAATTTGAGGGGGAAAAATTAAATTAATCTACTCTTTTTTGTCTTTGGATTGTCACAGTAAATTCCAGGAGGGCAAATGGGCTAATGAGTCCTGATCTGTTCAGTTACATTGAGCCCCACACCATCAAAGCTTTGCCAACGAACTGGGCCTCTCCTTTCATAATTTCCATGTTTTAAAAGCATTCTGTCTCAAATATTGTGTTTGTGGACATGTACATGTATATTGTGGTACCTTAACTCTTTATAGCCCTGCGTCTATTTATATACATAATTACAAGCTTTCTTTGCATACAGCATAGTCTATGTACAAAATTCCCTTTTTTCTTGTATACTTAAGGAAGATTTCTGAATGAACACATTATAAACTGATCCTCGGTTAAATATTAGGAGTAGGATGTGAATGGAGATGGCTTTTAACCAGAAGTAGATTATAGCTGCGGGAAGACTAAAGGGTCTATTTGGTCAAGACTCATACAAAACTGAGATAAGCATGCACAACCTGACAAGATCAGATTAGACCCTTCCCCCACAAATGCTTTTCCCATAAATATTTATCTACTTTCTATTATAAATAACCAGGAAATGAAAAAGGATATATTCCTCTTTTTTTAAAATAGCCTAGAAATAGAAATGCAGCTTCAAATGTTTCGGGTAATGATATTTAAAGTATGCAGTAAATTCCAATACTAGTTGCTATTTTTTAGATGCGAGTAAAGTACTGAAATTCCTTGTGGCAGCTACATAAATCAGCAGCATTTATAAACAAAGAAGAACTTCGTACATATGTGAATTTTTGCCTGCTACTGGGTATCTGAGAATTAAATAGCTTATCACCTATGAGAGAATAGGTGTTGACAGAGTCAGCACTGTTGTATTTTTAAGCTTGCCAGGGGCATGATAACTGGCATTGAAGTTAAGCTTGGCATTTTTTCACCCTGTCTCTCCCCCCTCCAGCCCCAGTGAATGCTCACTTCATCGATGAGATACACAACTGAATTGCCTACCAGATGTAACAGAGATCCATGGAATCACATCTATTCTGCAGATTTGTGCTTCATTCAGATTGTCAATACTTTGACTTCACTTCCTCATGCAGTAATGTTAAGGGGTAAAAAACTGAGGCTGGGCATGTGCCACTGATTCAGAAAGGCATATTAGTTGGTGATCCACCCATCAGAACTTGAGTGGATTGCCTTTCTGTTGTAAGGAAAAATAGCTCTTTAGCTTTGAGATTTATAACCTTAAAAATGTACAGAATAAGATTTTAAAATTCATCTTTTAAAGTAACGAGTTTGCACTTTTTTAAACAGTTCTGTGTCACATAAGAATAATATTAATACTTTAAAAATCTCAAGATGAAAAATGTAAGTCCTTTTTTCTTTTCTTTTTTTTTGAATCTTTTTTTCCTCTAGCATTTTACGATGGGATAATGAGACAGATGTCTCTCAACTGGAAGGACATTTTGACATTGTTATGTGTGCTGACTGGTAAGTACATAAAAATCATAAAACTCACGTTAGAAAAATAGCTTTGCTGGAGTAATTGTACTGTGCTGCTTGCTGATGGCTAAGCAAAGTCAACAAATGAAGCACAAAGCCACCTTAACCTCAACAAATTAATATTCATCTCCGTGTGACAGTTATAAGGTAGTCTTCTATCACACAGTAACTTCTACCACATTATTTCCCAAAGATTGATTTTGAGAAGCATTTCCATTTTCTGGAATTGCCTCTGTTTCATGCTTGACGTATCAGTAAATGGACGACTTAGGCAAATTGCAAATAATTATGGCTCAGTGAGGAACAGTCTGGAGAAAAGGGAGTTTATCAACACAAACAGCTCAATTAGCTTACTTCTTAGGAAAGATCTGACTATTGATATAAGGGGATATATTTTTTGCTCCCTGGAAAATCTTTACAAGGAAAAAGAGATTTTCAAATCCTTTTTTCCACCCCCACCACATTCTGTTCCTTAAATATATTTGGCATCAATATTTGGAGCTATAGGCTTTATATTATTTACACAGGCACATATTAATTATAAGATAATTCACAGTAAGAAAAATAAGAATACGGCACTTAATTTATGAAAAGGTATATACATGTAGCAGTATGGTATCTTGTTTAATAATTTATGCAAATAGATTTGATTATTGACATATTCCTTTTCTGATACTGCATTTGTGGGATTGTGCTGTGCTGTATTTGCTGCATGCTGGCTTTAAAAATCATACATTATTAATTATTTGTGTTATATAAATGTAGACAGTGTAAAAAAAATCACCAAAACTGTGCAAATTTTATTTAGGAGAGTAGATATTTTTAAACCAATCTGTCTTTCCTTCATGGATATTTGCTCTTGACCCACTAAATGTCTAAAACAAAAAAAAAAAAGAGCTGTTTGTTTTGTGGCACATAACTGTGGTGAGAGACTGAATTCTGAAAGCAGAGACTTCCTAGGACTGCTCAGTTTAGCAAATTTATGTACCTTACCTAGAAATAGTTAAAGGCAAAGGGAAGTACAAATCTGTCTATTGTTTTTAAACAATGTTCATTTAAAATGTCTTCTTATATTCCTCTAAGGCTTTTGTTTTTCTTTCATATTATGCTATTTAAGCAAGCTCTTCTTTCATGAAGTTATTGGTTTTGTATAGCTCTGGAGAAAATGTGTTTAGTGATCTTTTGCCTTTTTCTAACGCCTGTTTGTTGTCAGAATGCAACAGTGCTTTGTTTCTCTTAGCATTTAATTTCAGAAAAGTTCTTTGTTCCCAAAAAGGACAGAGGAGGGTTTCTAACTAATCGCTGATAATGTGCCTCAGAGATGCATCATCTGATTAAAATAAGGAGCTAAACAACACCATATGATTTCAGCAAGTAATTTAGTAAATGCCTTCCTCACCAAATATTGGAATGGATACTCCAGGTTTCATTGCACAGATGAAGTTAATGCTGGACAGGATTAGATCAGATTAAGTATGAAAGTCAGATCAGAGTGCTGGCGGACATGAGCAGGAGGGCAGCAGTCTTCTCGGAGGCTTAGACAAGGCTCACATATGGATGTTCTCCAGATTATGTGGGTGAAGCAAGGTCTTGCCAAGAGATTTAGAGTTAAATTTGTTCTTCACACAAATATCGAAACAACCTGGCTGTGCTGTCTCTTGTATTCTTGATACTCACACCATGTCATCCTATTTGTGCTGGGAGTACAGCAGAGTGGAGCAAGACTTAAGTTGTTTTTTCAGTAATATTCTGGCCTAATACCCCTCCCAGTCTGTTTGGAAATAGAGAAGATTCTTTAGGAAACAAAGAATCAGACATGACAGGTAAAATACATAATGCATTTGCAATCCCTGCATTTTGTACATTTATTTTGAAGCACTTAAGATGCAGGTAAGTGTATAAATATTTATAGATTTCTAAAAAATAAATAGAAATGTGCAGGTTAGTTTAAAGAATGTGGGTTTATTCACAAATTATTTCTATTTTCTTATTGTAAGTGCCCACAGAGATATGTATAGTTTAATAAACATGAAAATCCCTTTATTCTTTGTTTCTTTTAGAAATAATTCTTGTAGTTATGGACACTAGGTTTTTTGGTACATGAAAAGGCTGAGGAAAGAAATGTTCCCTGCTTTATCAAACTCAGGTCTTCTTTTCATTTTCATGTGTTTCTCTTCAGTGATGTAGAATCAGTTTGAAAACTGTTGGCAGGATTTTTGCTCTCTGAATTTTTTGGGCTGCCACTGAAGAGGAAAAAAAACTCTTTTCTGCTAGCTTCTCAGCTGAAACCTGTAGTATGCATTGATAAAAACAGATAGAATAGATTGCATTTAGTTTAACACTGTCATATGGCTCATTGTCAGTCAATAAAATCTGAGATTAGAACAGAGAAGTAGAAAGCAAAAAAATCTGAGTTCAGATATTAGGTACATGGATAAATTTTTATTGAAGTGTTTCCAGCAAGGGTGATATTGTCTGATTCTCTGAATAGCTAACCAGTGGTACTGCTTGATCCCATTTACATGAAAACAAGCTCTATTCATAAACATATTCCAAATCCACATGGAGATTCAAGTAAAAATGTACATGATTACAGCAAGCAGAGATATGTTTATATTCATATATTTACAGGCAGACTTTAATAAACCTTGTGTGCAGGAGTGGAAAATAAGTTATTTCCCAGAACAAACAGTCTATTAGTTAACAGCTAAATTTAGTAGCTCAACTAGATTATAAAATAAATAAGAGGCAAACTGCAAAAGCTAGTCATTATTTAACCATTCAGAATGCTGACAATAAAATAGTTTCATGGTTCAGGAGTTCCAAAATAATTTTTAAAATGTCAACTATTAGATAAAAATAAGGAAAAAATCAATATGAGACTACATCTGGAAGAAGGATACAGTAAAAAAAATACTGAAATAATGGAATCTTTAAAACATACCCACACATCTTATATTTTTCAGGGGGAATTTTAAGGCCAAATGAAGGCCGTCAGAATTTTTGATTTTCATCTGACCTGCACCTGTGCATATAAGGTGCATATAGGTGCTGGAATTGTGAGTTTTGAGTAGAGAAGGAGAAATCACAGGTGCCTGTATGGACAGGCCAAATCCAAGGACTCTTTCAAAGCTCATGAGAGCCTCAGATTTCTGATTATTTAAGTAGTGTGCATACGCTTCTTTACTTAGGAAAAAAAATCTGATATTTTTAATCCAAAGAGAGAGTAAAGGCCAGTATGACTGAGACAATAAAAAAAACTTTATCTTTCACATTATTGTGAAGCTAGTTTTCACAAATAGTTTGATGTAGAGACAACAGAAGATTTAGAACCCCGTATTGTTTTGGAAATGCATAATATCCCACTTTATTTACTTAAAATTATTCTATTCCTAAAGTTTGGCACATGCATAAGTATTCACATAGCAAAGGCCAGGGGGAGCTATCCCACGTTACTTTCACCTCTAAGATTTTTGTTGAAGTCACGGGGAGTTGTGGCTTTGCCAGGAATGTAGAACTGAACTGAAAGTATTCTTTAAATACCTTAAAATATGTCAATTTTGTCTCTGTGAGTTTATTTCACTTATTATAAGGAGATCTTTTTGCAGGAATGCAGTAAGACCTCTGTCCCTCCATTTTAGGCATGATTTCTGGCACACACTTTCAAGTGCATTGGAACCTGATGACATGGAAATAAAAGTCTTTGGTTTACATCACCCATGCAGTTGAAAGAGAACAAAAAAAATAAATGGCTCTATACATTAGAGACTACATATGAATATAATAATGTCTGAAGTACACCTGTAAAAGCAGCTCTTTTGCCAATGACACAGCATGCAAAAAACCAAAAAGTTCACGTCATAGCCTATAAAATATATGTCCCTTGTTGCGAGGCAGAAGATGAAAGGATGTTAGCAGGAAGCAGACTAAGAATCTAGTTGGTTTTTTTCAATTTTTTTTTCCTTGTGGCTTACTGTTACTTCTCTGCAGTTTTGGTATAAACTTTCACTTTGGCTTTAGTGGCAATTTAAAATTGTTATAAAAGACAGTAGAGAGGTGACAAAGTCGCCTGCCTGTTTATCCAGATTTCACAGGTTAAGAGCATTGCCTAAACAAAGGCCAAGTCATCAGCCATGTTCTCACCTTTCTACTGCTGTGATTTGAAACTTCCTTGCTGTCCCAAGAAAACCTTGCTATTCCTGTCCTGAGCTGCATAAACATGAAACCACTAAAGTAATGACAGGCTTAAGCCAAATTTCAATTGAGGTATGAGAACTGAGTGAGTGGTTTAGAACAATGCATTATTTAATTTTAGTGAGCTGTTCACAGAATCACAGAATTGTTAAGGTTGGAAGGGACCTCTGGAGATGATCAAGTCTAACCTGCCTACCAAGGTAGGGTCACCTAGAGCAGGTGACACAGGAGCTCACGTGTTGTGAGCTTTGAAGGATGCTCTCAGGGACATTTTCAGTATGCTGTGGTAATATTTAGTCATACAATTCTACTGGTAAGAAAAACTGCGTGACTAAATCCCTTTGCGTGGGCCAAATCCTATGCTGTTCCTGTCTGCAGCACAGATTATCTAATGACTTCTTCAGGATTTTCTTCATTTAAGGAATCACCCAGTTCAGAGGGAGGATAGATATATTCCCTGAAGTCATTGCATTGCAGTAGCTTTGCTTCCTTCTAATCAGAGTACGTGGCTCACAGAGCAACTGTTTAGAAATCACAGTATCAGAAACTATTTTCAATTGGAGTAGGTCGTGTTCCCAGGGACAGGCCTCTTGCAGGGCAGGACAACTTGGGACAACTGTCTCAGGTTATCTGGGTTTCCTAAGCTAAGAGGGATAATAGTCTACCTCCTGTGCCACTGAAATATCAATTGGGATTGGACGGAAAAAAATTTAAGTTCTCAGACACTCAGTTTTTGGTAAACAAAGGCCTGTGGTTCTCATTGTAAAGGAACAAGATTTGTAGCAGCAGTTGTGCCCCTATCTCATTGAAAAAGAAAAAGAGAATGGTATTCAGGTCCATGAAAAGGGGATTTTAATGCTCCTGAGCTGCCCCAAGATTTTGTTTCCACTTCACTGCTTTCAATAATAAAAACATTATAAATGCACTTTTCATTCAGAATGTACTTCTTTTTACATAAGATCCCAGGAAGTCTTAAATGTGTGCATGTTTGCAATGTTTCATGTTAATTAATTACTTTTTGCTATTCTTTTGGGAGAGGATTCATGTATTCCACTTCTTCTGCAGGTGGTTAAGTTCCCAGTGAAGTAGTGTCTTACAACATCTATCTGTACAGGGATCAATGTGAGGTGAATGTCATTAAAGCACCCAAGAGACATCAGAGATAATAGCTACTTTTTCATCTAATTAAATTTAAGCACCCATGTTTTCAGTAAAGTTTTTCCAGGAAGATAAATCAAAGCTGAAGGGGAGTCATCATGTCAATTGCTTAAGTTTAATTTTTCTTGTAAGCCAGGCTATCAGGGAAATTGCTAGCTAGTACTTCATATTCTTGAGGAGAAATTCAGGAGATCATACTTCTGAATTCAATGTTCTTCAACAGATATAGATATGTTGAATGTTCTTCAACATATATAGATACCCATTCAACCATGTTTTCTCAACAAGTGTGTGGTTCTGCAAGTTTTTAGTAATGAAGTATGGTCACTTGAAGTTTTGTTTTGCTTTGTTTGTTTGTTCCAGAGTAGCAAAAATTCACAGTTCTTGCAGGGCTGCTCAACTCTATGATATATAATACAGTATTCTCCTCGGTAGATGTGGATTGTTCTTACCTAAATATTCACACATCTTCTGTTCTTGATGAAAGGCCTGTGGTTGGCTGACTACTTTTTTCTCTTGCGTGTTTCCATATATTCTTTATGTTCTTTTATAATTTCAAACCTGGAAAAAATATTTACCCACGTCTCTTCAGAAAAGAAGTTCAAGAATAAAAGGAAGGAGAGTATATTAAAAAACACATAGAGAATGGACAAAATGCCATGTAGCATGAAACTTGAACTTGACACAAGCTGGAAAGCAGTTTTATTATAGAGAAAATGTGGAGGGAAGAAAAAAAAAAGAAGAAAAAATCACATTATCTGTGGCCTGCTTGATAGAGTTTCTTATCTGAATCACCAATATAAATGCAGCCCACGGTAGTAAGGACTGAAAGGCATCAGTTGCTATCAGATGGTTGTTCACTAACCATTGTAAATGCACTCATCCACAGTAACTACATGTCCACAAATATCTAGTCAAGAGTGATTGGCACCCTGGTTGCCACTATTAGTATATACATTAAGGTACTGAGGGGCATGAAGAATGAATTATCCCCTCAAATCATGAGGTAATCACACCAAAATAGGGCTGAGCGTGTTGGCAACATTGCATGGGAAAATTGACTCTGCTGCTATCCTTGCGGGACCCATGCTGGAGATGAAGGGTTGCACTCTTCAGAGATGACAACTCTGTACAATCTGGGCCATTGTATTTCAACAGCGTTGGAGAGAGACAGGAGGCAGAGTCTTGTAAATCTTTATAGGGATAGATAGAGATGGATACAGAAATGTAGTAAATATGTATAATAGGTAAGAATTAATGCCAAATCTGTGAAGGTAGAAAGAAAAAAATACCCTTAATAGTAACACCTAAAATACAATAGAAAAAATTTAATGAAACTCCATCCTCTTAGTATATACATGTAAAATGCTAACTTTTTATGTTGATCCTCATTTCTGATACAGTATTATTTTAATAGCTAGGATGTATGATTGGTGAATTTCAGCTATATAGAGTTGTTTCATGCTAATAATTTAGCTCTAGTTTAGATTGTATTTCATTTTATGTCTTTTTAAATGTTAAAAGTACCTGAACTGCATGGAAATGTAGAGCACAGTTTCTCTTTTACAGCATTGTGTAAACATATGTAATTAGCCTTGTACTTATCTGCATTAGTATCATTAGAATTGAAAACCCATTTTAATCTGGATTCTGTTCTCTTCTCAATGTCAGCCTGTTTCTGGACCGGTACAGAGCTAGCCTTGTTGATGCAATAAAGAGATTACTCCAACCCAGTGTAAGTATGTTTCTATTTTCTCCTGAACACTGGCTTCAGAATAATTAGTCTGTGCACAATGATTGAGAGAGTAATGGAATGGCAGGATTAATGTCATGTAATACTTTAATACTTATTATGTCCAACTTCAATTGAGTCTTCTAATCTATCAGATTCTTTCCTAATCATAAACTAGGAAACTTCTTATACTTGGCCTTCTGATAAGGAACACAGTGGGTAGTAAAATAAATGAAACCGCTTCAAAGATAGCGTCAGATTATTTTTATCAAAGCGTTTCTCAAGTATTTTCCTTTGATAATAATGTCTTCATATTAAAGTAAAATGCGATATTGAAAGTTTTTATGTTGGCTTCTGTCATTTTTAATCCTTTCAATTGTAACCTTTGTCATTGTGTATTTATTTATTACGAAAGAATATTTTTCCTTTTCATCTATGTTTATATAAAATGAACAAATCCTTTATATGTGTACTGTGGCTTAAAACATTTTTCCATTAAGTAAGCCCTGTGTTTACATGTTTTGTACCTTAGAAAATAATGAAATTATGCTCTTCAAAATAATGATTACATGTTCTACATGAGTGTCACTCAGGAGATATTTTACCAATCTAAATGTATCGGGCTGTTTAAATCAGAGAGACTTACAGGCAAAAAACATCTGTTACATGCATATATAAAATATATATACCTTCTCAAATATTTAAAAAAGGGAAGATATCAAAAGAACAAAGGAGAAAACATTAAGTAATTGCTCTAAGTAGGATTTTGAAACAGAAATTTTATCATTCATGTTTAACATCCAAATCTTCCAATAAGGTATTATTTCAATTTGAAAAAAAAAAAAACATTTCATGCTAGTAGTGCATTCCCAAACTTAATTTAAAAATTGTTGTGTACTTCTTGTACAAGAGATTTTTCACTGTAAAAGGAATAGAAGACCCAAACATGCAAAAGCTTAAGAACCCGAGTCATTTTTGTTGGTTGTGTGAGTAATCCCATTCTTTGCTTAGAGTGATCAGGTTTCTATTCTTGGTTCTATCATAGACTTTCCTGAGTGACCTAAGGCAAGTTACTTAAGACTGAATTATTTTAATGAGCTGTGGGGCAAGGCTGCCAGGAAGACAGGACAAATGTAGCCACCCTGAGGAAAAGGTTACCCAGATATTTCTGTCAATGGCAGTAAAAAGAGGTTAAGCAGCTCCTGCTCAGAGTGATGCATTCTGACTTTCATGAGGTACCAGCAGTTGTCAAAGTGCAATAATTTTTGGGACCACAGGTGAACAAATAGTAGATTCCAGTTTAAAAAAAATACAAAAAATTTTTTTCAGCCCAGATCATTTGTTAGCAACTGGTTCTTCAGCTATTCCTATGGGCCGCCTTACTGGCTCCATGAAAGGACACTGAGGAAGAAGAGCATGAGTGGGAGGAAGAGAAGTGTGTAAGAGGTGCCCTCGTAACTGTGGAATTGTTGAGCTGACTTTAAGCCAAACCTGGCCTGACTTTGTTTCTCTTTAACTCCAATCAGCTAATTCAAATTCAGAACATGCCTTTGCATTTCAGAGCATATGAGCTACACTACTTTGTGAATGTAGATGGAGTAAAGAAAGGTGGCTTTTTGTTGCCTGTCTTCCTAGTCGTGTTTGCTTCTGCATATTGTGATTAATAGCATAGTCAGTATTAATAACCTAGCACTTATTTGCTGTGCATTTTAGGCACAGCAAATGGTTCTTACTTCTTATCAGCAAAGCTAGCTTAAGAAATTCATGGTCCATGCAGGAATTTCTATTGCAGAGTTTTGGACCCCTATCCAAACTGTATTTTTAGCTAAATTCAGTTACCTAATCCACTTTATGAATAGCTGTATGGATGGATCTCCAGTTATGGCATGGCCTTGCAAATTATTGTAATTTGTAACTAAGAGGACAGCAAACTATTGTACAGAATGGGAGCTGGGAGTACAGACACCTTAAAT
The DNA here is from genome assembly GCA_013400315.1 of Bombycilla garrulus. Lineage (NCBI taxonomy): Eukaryota > Metazoa > Chordata > Aves > Passeriformes > Bombycillidae > Bombycilla > Bombycilla garrulus. The sequence goes on from VXBU01014508.1 coordinate 424,452, forward strand.
GAGCTCTCTTGTCCAAAAATTACATGTTCAGCAGAGATGCCTTCAAGCATATGCCTTCATGGTTTAAAAGACACAAATGAAAATGTATGCTCATTCGAGATCCCAAAAGATGAAATAGTTACCAATTTCATTGCTCTTGTTAACCTGTATAAATCTAAGGAAATGTCAGAGGACACTACTAAATGGCACTATACTTAGGCTATTAAAGGGCAAATAAATCAATAGTGAACTTATTTTCCAGCTGCAATAGTTAAGAACAGTTTATGGGCATTAGTTTATGCCCAAGCTAAGGCATAAACTTCTTTTACTAAGTTCACTCTTCTACATTAATTTTTTGTCCCAAATTTAGAACTTACATTTCCTTTTTGGAAATACTTTGACAAATTGATAAAATTGACATACCTAAATACAAGTAGTTTTTCAAATATAACTAGGATACAACTAGTTTAGAAGAGTCCGGGGGAAATAATAACCAGCAATACCAACAGAAAAAGTGGAGTAAACAGAGAATAACATATCCTTGCAAAGCTCCCTTGAAGGAGAGATTCGGAACACATAGTCTGTTCCTACTGTTAATTTAAAATTTATCTGTGGTATTTCCTTTTTCAGTAAGGATTATTTTTCTGGCTATAGAATCCTTATGGCTATAGAATCCGTATGTGTTTTGGGTAACTTTTTGTTTTCCTTGAAACAGGACTGATAATTTCAATCATCCGGTTCCTTGTATTGACCCCATGGGCAGTTGTGTTGGCATAGGAAGAAATTCAGAGAGAAACGAGCAGCTCACAGTTACTGAGGGTGGAAATTTCTATCTGAATTTGTTACAGAGGCAAATGTCACCTTTAAACCCACTCAAAGATTAGGCACAGAAATGCTACATCGAACAAATTTATCTTGAATGGCTATATTTTATTTCTCTCAGTTGACTTAACTTGATTTGCCAACATTTAGGGTTTTTTTATGTCATTAAAATTTACTTTTAATTTGAATCTCAGAATAAGCATTTGTTTGTTTGCATGTTTCCCTAATTAAGAACAATTTTTTTATCAAGGCTTTGATTATTCTGGCCTATCCATCCAAAATCCCAATGAAGTCAATGGGATGCTTTTGAGCTGAGATTAGTACCAGCAAATAAGACCACATTTAGTAATAACTGATGAGTAAAGTAGTCACATCCAAAATATGAATGACCATCCCATAGTCTTACTGTAGCATTTTAGTGAGTCCACTTCATTTTAGTGACACTTCAAACTATCAGAACTGGCATTTTCCTCTGTTTTGTTCACAAGTTTACTGGAAGTGTTTTTTCCAACTGAGGAAAGGGCATTTTGAATTTTAAACATCATCCTATAAATGTCATTCTAGGAGACACTTTTGAATTAGAATTAAACTAGGAATAGTCCATCAAGAGTAGAATCAGGCCACTGGTCTAATTTTTTTGTTGTACACCAGCTGAGGAACGAAAAACATTTTATAATTAGAAATGTGAATGCAGCCCCACAACTGGTAGCAAAATCAGAGATTGGGCAGATGACAGAAAAGTGCTTTAAACCCAAATTGTGATAGACCAGAATTGACCACAATACCTGCTAGTTATGAGATTATTGTGGTACTAAACTTTAATCATTATTTCTTGGTGAGTGCAAGATCCATAGGTGTTTTAGGTGCACACTGAAGTCAACAGATTACCGGGTTTTTACACCAACTAAGGAATTGGCCAAAAGTACCTGTGTAGTGATTTCCATAAAAGCCATTCCCCTTTTTCAATGTTTTTTTAAGATTTTCTGTCTGGTTTTCAGACATATTTCATGCCGTGTTACATTCTATTTTACTGTATTTGTCTTTCAAACTTAATTGAAAGTAGTCTTCAGGAAATATGAGAAGGAATGACAGCATGGACTGCTCACTCCAGATGGAGCGAAGGGCTGCTGTTGTGTGAGCCCCTCATCAGAGCTGCTGGATCAGTGGTTGGTGTAGGATCTGTAACCTCCAGCACTCTCTGTTCCCAAGGTTTAGTCACATCTGAAGTTCCCATGTGCATTATGTGGTCAGTAAGCCCTGGATGAGGGACATTTTTCCCATTATAGTGATCATAAAAGTTAGGGTCTCCAGAGGAGTCCTGGTCTTCTTATGCCAGGAAGGGTTTCTGCAGAACAACACTCTGGGGAGTGTGAGATGGCAGCAGGAGGAGCAGGATCCTCAGCTGAAGGCTTCCTTTGCTGCCCACTTCTGTCTGATAACATTAAAGCATGCCAAGGATGTGAGGGAACCGATTGTAAATTTCCTGTGTTTAATGTTTTTCATCCTGAGTTGAGTCTATATTCAGACCTAGCATTTACATAAGCAATTCCAGTGGCTTTGGTGGAAGTTACACCCCTTTGCACTTATTATTTTGCCACAGAATTAAAGCTACAGCTACACAAATGAACAGAGGTTGAGTTGCTTTGGATATTGCCCTAAGACTCCTTTGTGCTTAAATTTCCCATGAGAAAGATGGGGGTAACAGCATCTCCCTGTCTCACTGAGCTGTTGTGAGAATAAATATAGTGTTGTGGTGTTAATGGTTGGAGTCTTTTAAGTACACATTAGCACCATAGGTACTGACATAGCATTTTTATTGCTGCTTCACTGTGCATTGTCTCAGTACCTGTGCATGTGTGAGACACAGATTGGTTCCCTATTCTCCTCGCTAAGTGTCTGTGTCAGCATTGTAACTTTCCAGCATTCCTATTCAAATTCTCTGTACTGATCACTAGTTTCCTGTGGCTTACGGATTGCATTTTCTCAAGCTAAATGTACTTCCACAGTGTCTAATCCTTTCACAACTGTTTCAAATCCACAAAAATGTTTTTTGTCTCTTTGCTTGATTACAGCACCTCACAAAATTAATCTTAGCTCTCATTAACATAGAAGTTAAATACAGGAAGTTACAGTAAACTTCGTGGCTCCCTTCAGTGCAATGTGCTGTTGGTTGATATTAACCTTTGTTTACAGCTCTTCAACCACTTTTCATTCCATGTGACAGAACACAGTATTCAGCCAATTAGAATTAATTCTGCAAATGAGACTTCAAGAGATGCTCTGTCAAGTAGGTTAGGTTTTGGGCAAGTACTTTGCACGGAGTGTCTAAAATCTATCAGCTCAAGGTACAGTCATTTTTGTTTTCTTAAATACAGAAGGATGAACAAAAAATTAGGTAATGGACCATACTGTATTGCCTGGGCATCATAAATGGCCTGATCATCTTGCAAGAACCAGAAGGAGTATTCAGTAACACTAATTCTTGATTTAAATGCAATTTACCAATTTAAGGTGAAATTTAGTTGCACTGCTCAGGTAGTTTAAAATATCTTCAAAAAATTAATGATTGGGTCTGATTTGCCTCCCATCTTGCCTTTTTTTATACTGTTCTAATTCCACTGACAGCGAATGGGAGGTACTCTTCTGTGTGTGGGAGAGAAAAAAGAAAATCATTATTTACAGTCTTTGCTTGGTCATGAGCTAACAAATGGATTTTTTATTCAATGTATGTTTTGTATACTTTTTCTGTGTTTTATTTTGGTAATCCACAGACACCATTATTATATGAAAAGAAGCAGATGGATTGCACTTGGCGGTTTTCTAAAGAAAATATCTATTTATTATTTTCTAGATTGCATTTGTTTAATCACAGAAATCTTGCATATTTTGAACAATTATTTATGTTGCCATATTTTAGTATTTTAACAAGAGAACAATTGACTTTTCCAGCATGAGCATATGAAAAGCTTAGTCAGGTGTGTGCTATATCTGGTTCCCTTCCAGTTTTAAAAATGTATAAATTCTCTTTTTAATGTTCCAGGGAAAAGCAATGGTATTTGCT
>VXBU01014508.1:433313-438313 GCA_013400315.1 Bombycilla garrulus
AAAGTGCCAGGATAGAATGAAACTGGATGGTATTCCTGTGCAAACAAAGTGAACCACCTGTGGTAGAGATCTTGGGAAGGAGATTGTCATTACTTTAGTAATTATACACAAACACTTCTTAGTAAAGTGGATTAGAATTTAAAGAATAGATCAGCTTTATGTTCCACTGTGAAAAAGGAAAAGTGTGTTAATTGCTCATAGACAGTAGCTCACACAGAGGCACTTCACAGCTGAAGAATATGATATGGAAAAGACCTTTGTTTAAATAACACGAGCAGTGTTGTGACATGGACCAACTAAAATCCTTAATGCGTGGCAAGGAAAATAGAGGCAAAACAATATGACATAAAAAGAGTTCTGGATTTAAGTGGAGTATTCGGGGGTGCCATCTGTGTCAGGCATAGCTAAACGCACTTCTTTTTATCTACATTTCGTCCTTAGGCTGGTATTAAATATATGCAAGTATTTTTATGTGAAGTGATTGTGAAATATAATATGTAAGAGTAGCTTCCACATACAAAATATATACAAAATATATATATGGATTTTTAGAATCCATTTAACCAGAATACCTAAGAAAATAAAATTCATTACTTTTTAGAAATATGTAATACTTTAGTGTAGATCAGAAGAGCACACGTAATGTTGTCCCTAGCAGTTGGAATTGTACCACTCTAATTATCAGGTTATAATTGCCTCTTACAAAAAGAATTTTCAAAATTAAACAGAATTAATATGTAAGCCCATCAATAACTGTATTACAGCCTTGCACTTATGTAAACCTTCAGGTAAGATTATGGTATTTCAGATGTCTGAAACAGTTGTTGATCTTAAATACCAAATATACAGCAATAGTTAGGCTGATTAGGGATAAACTTTTAGCCTTTGTTCTTAAGTTCCTTGCAGAGTGGATTCAATTCAGGCCTTAAATCTCACTTGAATATAATTTATTTAGTACAGCAATATGGGGCCTCACATTTTTTATAAGTAGTGTTCAAGTATTTATTGCATAAATTAGCTTGTGTACACACTCTGACCAACTCCTGGTAATACCTGGCCTGCAGTTCTATACCTGTGGTAGTATTTGACCTTAAAATATTTTTGTAGTTATTAAATGTTTAATCTTTAGTAGTATCATTTATACCAGGAAATTTACTTAAACAAGTACTGTCAGTAATTTAAAAGTGCTTTCATACAGTTTGCTCACTTTATCCATTTTTTATTTGCAGTTGAAAAATGAAGAAAAAGATACATATGAGGAAAACCTCCATTACCCTTTACTTCTCATTTTAACCAAACAGAGATAGAAGATTGCACCTTTCTTTTTTTTAAGATGGACTACTGAAAATTAATCCATGTATGTGGATGGTCAGAGAATGTGGAATGTTCGTTTTCCCCCATTTAATGACTGTGACTCATCATTGGAGAAATATTTCTAATCTACATGCTGAGGAAGATATTGTGGCTTATTTTGCAGAGTATAAACACTGAGAGATCTTTTTTTTTTTGTATAATTTTAGAAGTTATTTTATCAATTATATTCCAGCCTTAAACTGATTAGACTTCATATGTATGCATTAACAAAGGTGTAAAGCTGGCTTCCTTCTCTTTTGTGCCTTTAAACTTGCATGTACTTTGTCGATCTCTTTAAACGGTATTTTGAGGTGTATTTGAAAATATATGGATAATATGCATTGTGGGCTTAGATAATTGCTTGTAAAGAAGTGAATGCACTGACACTTAATTAGTAAGGAAATAGTTGTCTGAAGATCTTCTAAAAGTGCACCTCTTGAATGCTTGCATTTTTCTGCCTTTTTTTTTTTAATTCCAAAGTTGATTTTTCTATCCATGATTGAAATGTTCTCATTTGCTCTAGTGTTGAAGGCTCCTTTTCTATACATGTGTATGTATGTTTTTTTCCAGCAGGACTTTTCCTCCTGTAGATGTATAAGAAATTATGCATCAGACAAAAGCCTCATAAACTGACCATTTGTCCTTTGGACACAATAGCCTGCCCAGCCCCTCTGCTCCTCCTCTCCAATTATGTGTGATTAGTCTCAGTGTGTTGTGTCAAGAAGGGGGAGTGTGCTGAGTGCTTATTATCTGTTTAGGTACAAGAAGAGCACATTTAGGTTCTGACTATGAATGGAAAGTGAGTCTTTATCAGGACTAAAATCTAAATGCTACTATCCTAGAAATTGCTTTCAAAAAACACATGCCTTTTTTTTTATAAATTCCAAGAAACACTGTAAGAACTAAAGGATTTTATAATATAATCAAACTATCTCCCTTGAATTAGTTTATATTGTGATATATTGAGGCCCATATATTTGATATACACTTAATGTGATTTTTCTTGTACTAGAAAAGACAAAAATCCTGCAAAGAAACAGGAGCAGTATCTGATTTCTTAACAGTTTAACAAACTGTTTTAATGACTTCTCACTAGCAGTCTTTAAACCACAACACTTTTAAAATGTTGAGAAAAGAGGGAGAGGCAGAGACCATGACTGAAGGAGGAAGGTACTAGCTGCAAGTGTAGAGAATCCTGCTGAAATACATTAATTAAAAGAACTGCAATTTGACAACAAGCATTCTTCCATATTCAACAAATTGGCCAGCATGTAAACCAAAAGCTCCTGCAAGTCCCTTGCTCTTCCTGCTTCTTCCCAAATAAATTTCTTCACTACCAGTTTGCACGTCCCTGTATTCAGTACTTTTTATGCTCCATTAGAGCACCTAGATGGATCTCAGAAGGCATAGGTCAAGTCGCAGTTAGATCATACATTTCTTTCGCACAAAAACTTGAATTGCAATGCCAAGTGATGGGCTAACATCACAATAACAGCAATTTATTCCTCTTTTGATAAAAAGCAGCCTATTCTCGGTGTTAGATAAAGACCAGGGGCAATGCAAACCAACCATTTATCCTAGAACTGAGTAGTATAGCTGGTATGAGTTTCATATTCAAACTCCTGTTGGAAAATACTTGTGTAGTAAGAAATCAAAAGCATTTAGGAGTAATTTGAAATTGCTGTGAAGATGGCTTTAGTGTAATTAGTTTTGTTTTGTTTGTCCCACACAGCAGTGCCTTTGTTTCTCTAAAAGCATGTACAAGGAAATCTTCATAATCAACAAAGCAGTGTGGAAAATAGTGCAGTATTAAAATTTGTGAACCTTTTATTTTTGAGAGGACCTGACTGTCTGCTGTACAATAATCTAATAAAGATCATTAGTTGCCAAAAATAGAAGCAATGTCATTTGAAAACCGTGGTTTTAGCTCTAAGAAGAAAACAGTTTTACTCAAATTAGTAGCTGATAATTGCTTTTTATTTCTTTAGTGTCTGTCGTTTGAGTTGAAGGCTTTGCACAGGTGCTGCTGTCCCTAAAGTGTGTAATTGATGGCTTGTTTACCAAAGATGCATTTAGGCTTCATCCTGCAAACTCATATTGGAGCTCCACAGGCAGTAAAGTTACTCATCTACATAAGTGCTTGCAGGTTTGGTCCATGTACACATTTTTAGAAGTACATAAACAAGTTCTCTTTTTGATTTTTTTTTGTTTTAAAATGGGTGTTGAAAAGTCACAGCTATAGGATTTACATGAAGCATTTAGAGTGTTCTCTTCTAGATACATTAATGATGAGTCCTTTGCATTAGTAGATATTTGAATTGTTTCTGAGCACTTAAATTTTAATAAAAATACAGTGTTTATTAATACATCAAATATCTTTGCTAAGGAAATGTTAGGCAGTCTGTCAAATCATGCTTATAATATGTATCAGAGCCTTTTGTGTTATGTATTTTAACTAGTCTCTGATATTTGGTATATTTTTAATGATATAATTTACAGTGTTCTGTCACAGAATATTGAGCTTAATTACTTCTTGTTTGCAAAGCATTTGAAGTTGAATGACACAGTGCAAGAGCCACGCTGGCTTCTCCAAGAATGGAAATGTTAGGCTGATAGGAGTTTTCCTTCATGTATTTTGGTAATTCTTACAGCAATGTTGTGTCTTCCTTCTTTCTCAGAGAAAAATAGCAGAGAGGAACGATATTCTTTTGGACATCCATTCTTTGGTCACAGCTCTCATGAAGCTGGTGTCACTGAAAGTTGTGTAATCTTCAGGATATGAAAGATCAAGAAGAAGGTATTCCGTTTCCTGCTGTGAGATATGGCAGAACCTTGCTTAAAATTTGCAAACTAGCCCCAACTGGTAACATTCTGGAACATTGGGAAAAATATTTCCATTTAGGAAATAAATTTGATCTGAAACATAAAATGTCTTAAGAATGTGAAATGAGGTAGAAGAACTTGCTATCCCAGGTACCAGTCCAGCTTCAAAATCTTTATTAGACAAGTCATTCACATTTTGCCTGTGGCTTTAATAGCTACATGTTTGCACAAAGAGGGAAACTGGATTAAAATTGTTCTCCCCCCCAGAAAAAGCATCTTTATATCTTGAGCCTGGCTGCATATGGTCTATCAAGTGTTACATCTCCATTACAACTCTCCTTCGCTGTTCCCTGAACAAAAGAGGATGCGGTGGGTGGAGCTTTTGATCCTCATCTTGATATGGCAGGTGGCACAGCTGATATGGCTGGGGAAGAAGAAAAAGGCAGCAACACATACAAGTCAAACAGCACAGTGTTTTATTACCCACTCTCTCTAATGCAAGAGGGGAATAACCAAGTCTTGTTTTTTCATATGTTTATAATTTTACAAACTATAAACATGTAGTTTAGCCTGGATTTTAATTTCATTTTTCCAATATGTGGGTTTCTTCTTTTTTAAGGCAGGAATTTTTAACAGTGATGTGGAACAGCAAATTCCTTTAACTCTTTTGAAATGTTTTGAGAAGCTGGTAGAAAGTGCTAGGACAGCATACAGTGGTGGTTATGTGTAGAATGTTTTCTGCACAGCCTTGTTATCCCATGTTGTTTCCTCAGAAAGAGACAATTTTGTTGCTTTCCATCTTTTCATTTGCTTTTTGTATTGTC